>BMAC01000333.1:1056046-1081031 GCA_014905375.1 Phtheirospermum japonicum | reverse complement strand
ACTACTTGGACCGCGGTCCAGGCTTGGGCATGGATCTTGGGGCTCCAAAACCTTTAGAAGGGAAAGTCCTATGTGCAAGTGATGGGTTGATCCGTGCGGTGTGCGACTTGGCCGTGGGCTTGGGCCTATCTTTCTGGACCATAAACATTATCTTCCTTCTTTCATTTTGAAACTCATTCGACAACACTATTTTAACACAACTCCCAGCAATTTTTATAATGCGTGAAGGAGCTTTTACTTTTACGGCGTCCGAAGGGTCACAGTGTTCTATTTTCTTGATAAACCAGTGTTTTTAGTTGCATCTCCAATTTTCCTTTTCGAAGGGCAAAATTGAAGTATATTATTGAACAAGCAGATGTAATCGATGAGTTTTATGGTGGCGGACTTAATGGAGTGAGTTATAGTGAGCTTGCTATTGTGAAAAATATGTTAGAGCCACTCAATTAAGTGAGATTTTTGAATTAGATCGCACGACTTTGAAATTGAACAGTGTTTTTCGTAATAGTCCAAGGGGTTGGTTTACTTTTGGACATGCTTCGTTTGCTTTACTCTTGTGTAGTGCTAAAACTTTATTAGTATTAACCAAGATTTTGGTGCTAAAGTAGAGTTTAGAGTATTCCAAAAACTTGAGATCCAATTTTTTTTTTTTTTAAATTTATTCAATTTGATTTTGAGGTAGAAAAGTAAATTAATACAATTTGTTTTGTAACTAATTAACATATCTTTGAACAATTTGTTGATTATTTTTAGATTTTCTGACAACTACCAAATAGAGATTGATAATCAAATTATTGATTTGGATAAGCACATGAAATAAATCAAATGAAAATGAAGGTATTAAAATATTAGTTTCACTATTGCTTTAGATTTTCCCCTGCAATGTATTAGTTTTGCTAAATTTGATTATTGGAAATTATTGAAAAAATCGCTAAATTTAAAAATAATGTATTTATTCTGTCGCTAAATTAATTAAAAATAATAATTTAAAAAATTATTGAAAAAATTGGTTGCTATTCCGTTGTTAATTTGTCGCTATTAGCAATAGAAAAATCTGTCTCTAATTTTCAGTTTTCTTGTAACATGTTACGTGGTTGAAGAATCATATTCCGTATAAATATGCTTGGAATCATAAATTTTTCAAGTTTACTCTTACTTAATTTGGTTGTCAAAGATAATCATTTAGGACCTGATTGTATTAGCATTCATTGAAATTTTAAATCCTAATATTCAGAATTTTCGGGCCGAGTATTCAAAATTCTGTGAATAATAAGAATTTTTATTTGTTATAAGATTTAAAATCTTTTACTTTTTATTTTAATGTCGAATTATGTCTGGAATGTGAATGATTATATTGTATTTGATATCAAATTATGTATGAAAACTGAATGATATTGTATTATAATATTGCATTTAGTAGTATTTAATTATTTAGTTGTAATAAATTGTTGGTTGAGTATTTAATTTTTGAATTTTAAAATAAACGAGTATTTCGATATTCGAAATATTAGATCCGGTATTCTGAATCCCATTGCAAACAGGCACTTAATGCTCTTGGAAAGTACACCTTAGTTTTACAAAGTAATTTCTTTATATCCTTGTTTGAAACCACACATATGTTTGCAGCTAATATATCCAAACTTGAGTCAGATAAAGTGTTTGTCGATTATTAGTTATGGGTTCATTTTAACCACGGTCGGTGGTATTCACTAAATATATTTGCAGCTATCTGTTTTGAGACCATGTAGCTCTTGTCTATGGGCTTATATCATATGTGTTCGTTCTCCTACGAACGATGTTAAAGGCTTGATAATGATCTTTTACGTATAATCTCACCTACAATATGTACAAACAATCTAGACAACTAATATAAGTATAAAATACTTAAATATGTAAATACAACATAACAATTATATTAAAAATGATAGAAATAAAATAATATTTAATTTCTCTTAGTATTTTTTATATTTATCTTTTGATCATTTTTCCATTGTTTTTTATAATTATTAATGATTTTGATCTTTTAATATACATAAAATATTTAAGTATTTTTACATGGTTTTTATTTTATAACAAAACGAAATATAAGATCTTTTGTTGTCGTGTAGGAAATCAATCTCAATTAAATTTATACAATAATTTAGAGATAATCTAGTGCTTGGACTCTATAGCCCATACTAGAAGTTCGAAAAAAAGAAAATTGTTTTAAGTCCATATATATGTTCGATGCAGGTTGTGTTGAATCTCGTAACAGAATATAACGCACTAAAAGATGAGAAGAAAAAATTACATGGACTTTGCAAAAGCGTCATTTTGTTGTACGTAAACATTAGCAGCGCAGAGAAGAAAAACTTCACAAGCAGAGCTAATCAAACAATTGCATCCAAAAATTAATTTAGTATAATGATATTAACCAAATAGGTTCTTATATTTTAGAATTTCGAGGTAAATAGTTAGGAATAGCTTTCCATTTGGTTGCGGCATCTCTTTGTCGAATGCAGGATGCAACTGGCGCCCCAGAACTCATGTGTCGTCAACACTGCAATAACATTCATCATTAGCATCTAATCGATATTCATCTATAAAAATCTTGTCCTACAAGAACACCAACACAAGTAGACATGCACATTTGAAAATAATTAAAAGATCATTTGAGTTTTGTTTCAACAACATAACAAACTAAGCATGAATAATTTCTTTCTTATTCATAAGGTGAAAATCTCAGCTCAAGCTAGAGCTCGAGGTCGATATAAAAATATTGACTAATCGAATGTGATTGGTATTCGGCTAAACTAAGGAGGTATTTAGCTAATGAGCTATAAACTGGTAAGTCTCATTTTCAATATATACAAAAGTTTATTGTAATTTTGTAAATCTATGATTTCGAAAAGAGATGTTAAGTCTCTTGGTAAATAACACCAAACTTAACATCAACCAGTTTGGAAGTTGTAAATTTATAACACAACAGATGTTATAATTGATGTTAAGTAACACCAGCAATAACACCAAATAGAGAAATATTAGATTAGCAGCGGAAAAGAATAAATGGACACACTTATTAATATTTAAGTAAATGTACTTACGGACATGGATATACAAACTCGAAAACTATATTACTTAATCGTTCAAGATCAATTACAAAATATTTAAGCAATATATGAAAAACAAAATGTATCAACACTTGATATAAAAATACTTGTTGCTATGATTGATCTGATCTCCTCCGTTGGTTACGCAACGTTGAAGATCTCTTAGTTTTGAATTGTAACTCCAAGTAGATCTTAGGCTCGTGCTCTGCTTCTTGAGAAATGTCTTGCGTCTCTCCAAGAATCCGTGTCATTTGGTCGTTCTTTTTCCCTTAAATAATCAAGACTTCTAGTCTTCATAAACAAGTTAGGCTAATAATAAGGAAACTAAATAAAGTCTTAGACTCCCTTAGGAAATAAATTTAGAGTTCTAAATAAAACAAAGTTCAGGAAAGGCAAACAAACAAAAAAAAAATTGCCAAGAATAAAATTCTCAACAAAGTTGAAGCAATGTAAAAGATATCAACACATCTATAAAGCTTATAATCTAAGTAAAACATCCTATTCATTCAAGTTCAACCCGATTAATAATCAAACAAAGTTTTATTTAATTTTGTATTCTCGATTCATTTTAACTTGCTTATACCTTGTGCATCATCAAAAGTCATATTTGCAAAATCATAAGTCGTATCAATGATATTTGATGGGAGGATATCTTAGTCCGTGTATCTTACACTATATAGAATAGTCCATCTCTTTCATTTTATGAACCCTACCCAAAAACTCAATTTGCAAGTATTCGTCGATACAAAGAACCAGTTCGAGTAGCTTGAAAGGCTGCAAGCAACTCTCTTGTTCATGATAAACGTTCATAACATGAATATATATATATATTGCGTGTCTTCAACTTTTACCGAAATCCAATAGCAAAATAAATACATAAATAATCACCTGCATCATCGAGAATTCAGGTGAAGTGTACGTCTATATAAACTCGCTCCCGTTAGGATTTTTCAATGGAAAATGTTTTGGATAGCCCAAGCGAGTTCTTACTGATTTCGCGGAATATACTATACGAGCAAATGCTGGATATATAAACCAAACAAAAGTGTTCATTTATTTAAAATCGCACATGGATAATTCGGGGTAACTCGTTGTATTAGTCTTGTAACTATAGAAAGGTTGACAATAATATTAGTCATGCACATAAATAGCAAGAGTCCTATAATTATTGAAAATTATCAATTTTCTCCCTTCGCCCTTTGCCATACTGTTAATTTTACAATTAAGAACCTAAACAACGTAGGGTTATCTCTTTGCAATTTGCAAGCTCCAACTAGCTGGAATAGGAAAATTCACACGTGTGAATTGTAATATTCTAACTATGACTAAACAATGAATGCAAGGTGAGAACTCGCACAGCTCACGTTGTTAGTTGAAAATAAATAAATTAGTTTAGGGTTTCCAAGCGTAAGACAAAAAAAAACCCGACAATATTCTCAATTTCTTGCAATCGATAGTTGCTTGAGAATCACAATGACATTTTCGAGTTGGTATATCATTGAACCGGTGCACGATGTATCATACACCTTGATGAATACAAAAGTGGTGTGTGATGAATATACAAGTGACGGGTGGTGAATATGAAGAAACCATAAATTCATATTCATCACATGTCTCTTGTATATTTATCATACGGTAATGAATATGCAAGAGATATGTGATGAATGTACAAGTGTTGGGTGATAAATATGCAAATGGTGGTGATGAATATGAAACCAAGTGCATGATGTATCGTGCACCTGACATCTTTTAAATGGAAATTGGTAGAGATCAAATAAATTACCGGCCTCGTGAGGTTTGAGATGAACTTTACTAATCATCCAGGCAGTGTCTCTAAGTTTACACAACATCATCTCTGGCACATCAGGATCACTCTTTCCTTCAATCAGCCAGCAAAAACATTTCCGATTAAGTTCATAAATATCATTATGTGGGTATTCATCATCGGCGATGAACCACTAATTGCATAGTTTAAACAATACAAAAGAGAAACTTTCGATTTTTCGTATGATTTTGGTATGAGTTAGAGCCCAAAGTAGAGAAACATAAACCACATGGTCCTCTATAGACTTCCATTCCGAGCTAAGGTTGGAGTTACTAAACTTAGTAACTAAACGAATACGCTTGCTGGTGTCTTTATATATTTTATTGACGCCTACGATATTGGAGAGCTGTGGAAATGCTCTCAAGCACAACTCTTTTGCTAGTTCTTCCGAGGTGATTGTGGTCACTTGAAATACAAGATAGTAAGAATTAAGAAAAGAAGTTAATATGAAACATCAAACATATTGCAAGCAAAATGATTATTTATATTCTCTTTAAAAGTCATAAATTCACAAAATTCTGATTATCCTAAAATTCTGAATATAGATTTAAAATCTTAACGAATGGTAGTCCAAACGGTTCCTATAGTTATTAGAAATAACACATATGTATTTTTCCATAATAAACCCTAATTGAAATATAATTAAGATATCAAATGACAATCACTAACTGTTACCCCCTTAGATTTTGGGGATAGGCCCTATCGCGCAGCTGGGCGTGTCAGCAGCCCAAGGGTGCCGGCATGGTGCGGCACCAAGTCGGGAAACTGGCTGAAGAATGCGCATGGGATTTGACCCTTGCGCCAAGACGTGGGTATATTGTCGGACTGTTGCGAGCTTGCGGGTTTGAGACGAGCGCAGTGCATAGGCACTCGGCAGCTTGGCCGAGTGGCTTGTGATGCTTTGCGGGACTCAAAAAAATCGGGCGCGGTGCGCAGGCACTTGGCAGCTTGTCCGAGTGGCTTGCGACGCTGCGCAACACTTGGGATCATCGGGCAGAATGGCTCGGAGGCATTCGGGCATGATACGATACTTAGTGGGAATTACAGGGAAGTTGGTCACGTGGACTCACATGATCAACGCGCTGGAATCTAACAACGCGTGGTACGGACGCGCGCGCCGCATTTGGTGGCGAGAAAAGCAGTTACGCTTGTGCACGGGCGATGCACATGAGGGCGGACGTATGCGAGCAAGGCTTCCGCAAGTGGTGCCGAGAAAAGAAGTTACCAGCGTGCACAGGCGATGCACGTGAGAGCGGTTGTGCATGGGAGCCGCTCGACATCTGGCGCAATCTGATTAGTTCGATTATACTTAGCGGTTGGGGGATGTCCTCCGCATAGCTTCGGCTATATATAGTGTCATTAGTAGCACGCGCAAGAGATGTTTGCGCAAGTTTAGGCATTGTCCCTTTGTATTGAAATTGAGGAATAAATATAAAGGTTGGGCGTTTTCCCGTATGTGCTATGTGTTGCTTGATCTTTACGTATTCTGCTACTTTCGTGTTTTGATCACTGGATTGCTTGCTTATATATTGAGTGCACTAACATATCTATACATGAGTGATTGTGTGAGAGTTAGGCTGACTGGTTTATGCAGGAACTAGGTCGCACGACGGTGGGAAGTTGCTGAAAATTTGTGGGCAAAACTTAACCGTGTGACAAGTGGTATCAGAGCCATTTTGTGGTTCTGATCAAATTCGTTTGCGATGGGAGAATGAATTCCGATAGATCGAGTCCTTTCACTCGAGGCAAGGATGGAGAGGGCTAAGAACTCGCTTGGACAACCACCAACGACGCCGTTGGATAAGACGGTGCTTCCACAGCTTGAGGGTCTACGGAGGTCTATTGATGGATTGCCGAAAATGGTTGAGGGACGGTTATTTACGGTTACTGAAGAGGTCGAGTCCGCTATGGACGTGGTCGAGATCAAGCGGGATATACTGAAGAAATCCATCAGTAACGGACAAGGAGGCGGGCGTTCCTCGTCGTCTAAAATAAGGGTGCCTGAACCAAAATCCTTTGGCGGTGAGAGAAATTCCAAGGAAATAGAAAATTTCTTATGGGATATGTAAAATTACTTCAAGGCTGCACATATCCTGGATGATGAAAAAGTTTCGATCACTAGTATGTATTTGTGTGGTGATGCGAAGCTATGGTGGCATACGCGTCTGTCTGATGTCGCTAACACTACTCGTGAGGCGATCGATTCGTGGGATAGGTTGAAAGAGGAGTTAAAGGATTCCTCCCATGTAACACTGCGTGGCTTGCACGGGATAATCTCTGGAAGCTAAAACATGTTGGATCGGTTCATGAATACGTGAAAGAATTCAGTTCACTGATGTTGGACATCAGGGACATGTCCGATGAAGATAAATTTTATAATTTCATGGTGGGATTACAGACTTGGGCCTAAGCCGAGTTGCGTAGGCAAGGGATCAAGGATCTGCCATCAGCACTTGCTGCTGCCGATCGGTTGGTTGATTATCTTGTTGTCGGAGCCCCGGACACTACTCAAAAGATGAAAGAGGTGGAGAAGGACAAAGGGAAGTCAATCAAGTATGGGAAGGATGGGGAATTCAAAAAGAAGAAGTGCACTGAGGAAAAAACGAAGACCCAAGAATTTCCCAAGCCTCTTGTTATCGATAAAACAAACAAGGGCTGTTATTTGTGCGGTGGTGACAATCGGATGCGGGATTGTCCTAAACGAGGGAAAATCAATACCTTCATTGAGGATTCAAGCATGGGACCGAATGAAGCTAGACCCTCCCGTGTTAATCTGTTGTAGTTGATAAATGCGATGGAAAAGAAAGAAGCAAAGCGGGGATTGATGTTTGTGAAGGTTGTTGTGAATGGACGAAACATTATGGCAATGATTGATACATGTGCGTCTCACAACTTTGTGTCTGATAGAATGGTTGGGAACTTGGGACTGACTATCCAACCATATGACCGTCGAATTAAGGCGGCTAGTTCTAAAGCAAAGTCGGTCAAGGGTGTTGCCGAAGTGAATTTAAAAATATGAACGTGAAATGGACGTTACTCGATGTCGGTGATAACCTTGGATGGTTTTGATGTGATAATAGGTACTGAGTTCCTAGTGATGGCCAAATGTGCAGTGATGCCTTACTTGGGTGGGTTGCTTATCGGCGATGAGAAATCACCCCCCTTTGTTCGAGGCATGTACGATGCAAAACGGATGACCGGTGAATTGGGAATCATTTCAGCACTGCAGCTGAAGGCGGGTTTAAAACATGGCCAAGTTACTCTTACGGCCCTTGTTGAAATCAAGCCCGACGTATATGAGGAAGTGTTAGATGACGTTGCGGGTTTGTTGACGGAGTTTGAGGACGTGATGCCGCCCGAGATTCCGAAAGAATTACCACCACGAAGGTCAATTGATCATGCTATTGAGTTGGAACCAGGTACCTGGCCTCCATCTCAACCTCCTTACAGGATGGGACCCTAGGAATTGACGGAATTGCGGAAACAATTGAATGAATTGTTGTAAGCTAGGATGATCCAGCCTTCCAAGGATCCTTACGGTTCCCCGGTGCTACTCCAGAAAAAGGCGAATGGATCAATGCGAATGTATGTGGATAACCGAGCATTGAATAAGGTGACGATCAAGAACAAGTACCCTATTCCTAATGTGCTTGACTTGTTCGACAAGCTGACGAGGGCACGGTTACACAAAAATTGATTTGAGGGCGGGCTATTGGCAAGTGTGGATTACCCATGGCGATGAGGCAAAGACCACGTATGTGACGAGGTATGGTTCATATGAATTTTTGGTGACGCCTTTTGTCTTAACGAATGCCCCAATAATTTTTTGTAAGTTAATGAATGATGTGCTGTATGAGTTCTTGGATCGATTTGTTGTTGTCTATTTGGATGATATTGTTGTGTATAGTGAGTCCTTGGAGGACCACATAAATCATATGCGGCAGGTGTTTCAGAAATTGAGGGAATACAAATTGTTTGTGAAGAAGGAGAAATGTGAGTTCTATCGTGAACGAATCAAGTTCCTTGGCCACATCATTAGCCAAGGACAAATAATGATAGATGCAAAGAAGGTGTAGGCCGTGGTTGATTGACAGACTCCTTCAAAGGTGACCGAATTACGATCGTTTTTTGGATTGGCAAACTAATATTGTAGGTTTATAAAGGGGTACTCAAAAATTGTTAGCCCCTTGATCGAGTTGCTGAAAAAGGAAAAGAAGTGGGAATGGACCGAGAAATGTCAAGATGCGTTTGATGGCTTGAAGAAAGCAATATCTTCGGAGCCTGTATTGAGATTGTCTGACTTCGAGTTGCCATTTTAAGTACAGGATAATGCTTCTAACCGAGCAATTGGTGGGGTGTTGGTGCAGGAAAAACATCCTACTGCCTTCTAGAGTAGAAATCTCAAGGATGCTGAAGTTCGCTACAGTACTCACGAGAAAGAAATGACGGCTGTGATACATTGTTTGGAGGCATGAAACATTACTTACTGGGCATAAAATTCACTGTCATGATGGATAACATTGCCAACACATATTTCAAGATGCAGAAAGAGCTATCACCGAAGCAGGCTCATTGGCAAGAATATCTAAGGGAACTTGATTTTTACTGGGTACACCGACCGGGCATACATAACAATGTTGATGACGCCCTAAGTCAGAAGTTGGTCGAGTACGTGATGGCCTTGGCGCTTGTTGAGTTGGATCTGATCGAGAAAAATTTGAGAGGCATCCCAAAATGATGAAACTTACCAAAAATTGATGGAACAGGTTAAGGAAGGTCTTGTGTGGAAATATTGATTAGAAGACGGGTTGTTATATACGAAGGGTGCAAGGGCCTATGTCCCGAGTGGGCCTTCACGGCATTTATTGTTGAGGGAAACTCATGACTCTCAAGGGTCCGGTCATCCAGGTATGGATCGCATGTATGATTTAATATCTCGTCAGTATTATTGGCCAAAGATGGAGAAAGACATCCAGTCTTACGTTCGGACTTGCTTGTTTGTCAAGTGGACAAATACGAAAAGAAGAAAGAGACAGGATTGCTGCATCCCCTGCCGATACCTGAGCATGCATGGTAGTCTGTTTTGATGGACTTCATTTCAGGTTTTCTAAAAGTTGAAGGTAAGGCATCGATTCTTGTTGTCGTAGATCGATTTTCGAGGTTTGCTATTTTTATGGCTGCACCTAGTGCATGCCCTACAGAAGTTGCGGCCGAGTTGTTTTTCAGGAATGTTATCAAGTACTTTGGTATCCCAGAAGATAGGGATACTCGATTCACAAGGTAGTTCTGAACTTACTTGTTCAATTTTATGGGAATAGAGTTAAAATTCTCGACGGCGAATCATCCCCAAACGGACGGACAGACCGAAAGAATTAATCAGTTTCTTGAGGAATACTTGAGATATTATGTGACTACGAGTCAAAAAAATCGGGTGGAACCATTAGACATGGCGCAGTTTTGTTACAATCTTCATAAGTTGTCGGCGACGGGCATGAGCCCATTCGAACTAGTGCACGGTGAACAGCCTATGACGCCTCATGAGATTGCGATGCAGAAAACAGGGGGAAATGTCCCGCAGCATATCGGTTTGCGAGGGTGAAACATGAATTGATCGATGAGGCTAGAGATAGTCTAGCCAAGGCCCAAAAGAGAATGATAAAGAATGTGAATCAGGGTCGACGGTGTGTTTAGTACACTGTGGGGGAGAAAGTGCTGCTGAAACTTACTCCCTAGATTTGGAAAAAGATAAGCGCAAAGATAGTACATCGGGGTTTGATTCCGAAGTATGCTGGCCCATTTAAAATTGTGAAGAAAATCGGTGTTGTTGCTTATCGATTGAAATTGCCAGAGAAATTAAAGCGACACCCCACTTTTCATGTTAGTTTTTTTAAGAAATTCCACGAAGACTTAGAAGATGAATCAAGGAGACAAGCGTTGAGAGCTCCTCCAGTCATTCGACAGCAATATAACAAAGATGTTGTGCGAATACTGTTTCATAAGAAGTTTGGGCAAAGCAAGAAGAATCAAAGGACTGAATATCTAGTCCAATGGTCCAACAGTTCAAAGGTGGATTCAACGTGGGAAAAGAGCGTGAATTTGTGGCAATTCAAAAGGCAGGTTGGAAGATACTGGAAAAAGATAAACGGAGAATATCCACTTCCGATGCGGACGTCGGACTCTTCAAGTGGGGGTGGTTGGTTACCCCCTTAGATTTTGGGGATAGGCCCTGACGCGCAACTGGGCGTATTAGTGGCCCAAGGGTGTCGGCATGGTGCGGCACCAAGTCGGGAAACTGGCTGAAGACTGCACATGGGATTTGAACCTTGCGCCAAGACGTGGGTATACTGTCGGATGGTGTCGGGCTGTTGAGAGCTTGCGGGTTTTAGACGGGCACAGTGCGTAGGCACTCGGAAACTTGGCCGAGTGGCTTGCGATGCTTAGAATTCGAAATAATCAGGCATGGTGCGTAGGCGCTCGGCAGCTTGGCCGAGTGTCTTGCGACGCTGCGCAACACTTGGGATAATCAGGCGGAATGGCTCGGAGGCATTCGGGCACAATACGATGCTTATTGGGAATTCGAGGGAAGTTGGTCACGTGGCCTCACGTGATCAACGTGCTAGAATCTAACAACGCGTGGTACGGACGCGCGCAACACATTTGGTGGCGAGAAAAGCAGTTATGCTTGTGCACGGGCGATGCACATGAGGGCGCACGTACGCGAGCAAGGCTTTCGCAAGTGGTGCCGAGAAAAGCAGTTAACATCATGCACGGGTGATGCACGTGAGAGCAGTTGTGCATGGGAGACACTCGACATCTGGCGAAATCTGATTGGTCTAATTATACCTAGCGGTTGGGGGACGTCCTCCGCATAACTTCGGCTATATATAGTGCCATTAGTAGCACACTTGCGCAAGAGATGTTTGCGCAAGCTTAGGCATTGTCGCTTTGTATTGAAATTGAGGAATAAATATAAAGGTTGGGTGTTTGCCTGTATGTGCTGTGTGTTGCTTGATCTTTATGTATTTTGCTACTTACGTGTTTTGATCATTGGCTTGCTTACTTATTTAATGAGTGCACTAACATATCTATACATGAGTGATTGTGCGAGAGTTAGGCTGACTGGTTTGTGCAGGAACCAGGCCACATGATGGTGGGAAGCTGCTTATAATTTGTGGGCAAAACTTAACCGTGTGACACTAACCAAGATGGAGCCAATGGCGCGGGACACAGCTAGCGCGAATTAGGTCAGCTGTATTATTTAAATAACTTAATATACAGATGGAGATGCATGTGTCGATATGCTCCAGGAAATCAATCCGAGTGTCCACTTGTTTGCAATCCATTCTGTAATTGATACACAAATCAACATTGTTAGAGATATTAGGTAGAAACTTATATGCTCGATTGTGTATCTCATTAGCAAACCACGGCTAGCTTTGAAACATAAACAAGTCATTAAACACAATTTCATAAAATATATATAATTAGAAGTTGAAAACAATTTTCTTATTACCTGACGTCGCACTTTAGTTAATATTGACGGTGCAACCGTGGAAATTCTTGCAAAAAAAAAAAAAGGTTATTGGACTATTATTTTCCTTCTATCAAAATTGAAGAGTACTTAACTACTTACAACCAGGGGGAAAAGCTTGTAAATTTAGACACTTTTCTATTGGTCAGAATAATCTAAATTGATCTCAAAATCTACTTAAAAAATACCTTGTTTTATCACATCGTCCAATTTCGTGTAATTTATTTACTTATAATAGAATTAACTTGATGGGCTTTAATTACAGGGTTGCTTGAATTGGACCACTTTAACATTTTAACCCAATAGTTCTCAATTAATTCACAACTAAAATATTTAAGTAAATTTAGTTTAATTAATCACATTAACTAATCATCAAAGTCCTTTTCTTTCCTGATATTATAAAGATATTGCAAGGGTGGAGACTTACCCAGGATGGAATTTGTCGGGCTATTATTTTCATGACCAGATCTAGGCGCGAGGTACGAGATATGACAAATTATTAGGTACATTCAGGGTACATTGTAACAATTTTTTTACCGAAAAGAACATATTCAATGTGATAATTGTACATATTCGTAAAAATAAGTTTTTGTATTTATTCTGATAAATTTTCATATTTATTATAGTATATATATATATTTATGAATATGCAACATGCATAAAAAATCTCATATTCGCTTGTTATAAAAGTGTTCATATTTGTTTTGATAAATGTTCATCTTCATTATGATAAAAGTTGATGTACTAAATATTAATCTTAATTTTCACAAATGTATATATATCTTAATCATCTCCAATATGATGAATATCAATATAAATATGATAAATGTACAGTTTTTTATAATATAGATAAACACATGACAATTGGTACGCTCAATCAAAAAATGTACATCTCCATTATATTAAATGTTCATCTCTGTATGTACGGTATAACGTACACCCGGGTGTACCTAACAATGGTTGTATGAAGTAGTAAAATTTTGAGACCCATAATGCAGCTCATACATATAAACTTAGTATCTTGAAATCTAAGTCGATCAAAAATTTGAGACCCATAAATGTTATTATTCGACTTAGATTTCAAGATACTAAATTTGATAGCTATGTGTTTCTCAAGATTCAAATGGTTCTTGCATTTTCCTTCTTATGTATGTTGTAACTTTCATCTTGATAGACAATTCAGTCAATGAGATTGATCTTGTTGTCAAGAAGCTTAGTCTATTGTTTTTACTTAAGGACCTTGGTTTCATTCATCGTTTTCTTTGCATTGAGTTTACCAGAACACTGGTTGGTCTTCACCTAAGTCAAACTTCTTATACGGATCTTTTGGCTAAGGTCAATATGCTTGAGTCTAAGGACACCGCCACTCTAATGATAATTTCAAACCACCTCTATAATTACCAGGTCACTCCTTGTGATGCACAAACTCTATAGAAGCATTGCTGGTGGTTTGAAGTATGTTACTATTACCAGACCTAGAATTTATATTAGTGTAAACAAAGTAAGTTAGTTATTTGTTGTCCTATGGATACATATTGGAGAGCTGTCAACATATTCTTAGATATCTGAGTGGTGTTCTCTTACTTATGGTCAACATATATCCAAGTCTCATCATCTCAAAATCAATAGATACTTTAATTCTAATATAATATTAATGATAGAAAGCCTGTTACTTAATTTTGTGTCCTGGCTGTAATCTGGTTTCAATAGAAGTCTAAAAGGCAAAATAGAATCTCAAGATCCAACACTGAAGTTGGGTATAGAAGTTTAGCGCTTGTCACAATAGAAATAATGTAGCTACAGTATCTTTTAAAAGAGCTTCATTACATCAGTAAGACCAGGTCTCCTCAGGCTTGGGTTGACATAAAAATATTATTGCCTCCAATCCTGTCCAGCATGCTCGTACCAAGCAAATTAAGATTGAATTGTGTTTTGTTAAACATCAAGTGTCATTAGGTGCCCTCTTAATGTTCCTTCACTTGATCAAGTAGCTGACATTTTACCAAATCGTTCAATATCCAATTTTTCACTAGGCTAAAAGCAAATTGCACGTGTCTCCTTCATTCAATCTCTAATTGAGGGGGGATGTTAGATAATATGAATCCTTGGACTTATTAGTTGTTACATCAGATGATAAGGCAATGCACTACAAAAAATAATCGTGATTGCCGATGGCCATATCCGTCAGTAATTCGTCGGAAAATCACTTACCAACGGATAAAGTCCGTCGGCAAAAACCTTGTCGATAATTTCACTTGCCGACGGATCTCTTGACCCGTCGGCAAGTGCCGACGACTTTTCAATGGACTTTGTCGTCGGTACACTGCCGTCACGATTCATATTTTTTTGTGAATTTACCGACGAATATTATGCCCGTCGAGAACAAATTAAATAAATAAATGAATAAATAAATATATATATATATATATATATATATATATATAATGTCAACGCTTCCTTGTCCGTCGGTAAATAAAATACCATTTAATTTTACTGACGGCCTCCATGTCCGTCAGTAAATTTAATTTTAATTTATTTTACTATTATTTTTATTAATTGGAATAATGAACTTGTTTTTTTTATTGTTCAACCAACTATTTACAAATATTTAAAAATAATGCAAATATAAATAAATTAAATAAATATAAATACGGACTAGAATCAGATGAATTCTACAATAATAATCCAAAATGATTGTACAATAATAATCCAACATCTCGAGATCGAATAAATTAATCAGTATGAGGGGAAGGGGGAGGAGGACGAGGTTGCGCTGCCAGCACGACCATCGCAGCGTTAATACGCTCCTCAACTTGTCGCTAGACTGCACTTGTGCCTCGCGCATCCACTACAACTGATCCTGAGACTGCGCTTGTGCATAGCACAAATACTGATGCCTCATCTCAGCCTCCCCAAACTGCGTCTGCAGCTGCTCCAAACGAGGATCAGCCAGTTGGGATGACGTAGAGGTGGAGCCTGTATCGAACTCCTTGGATAGCGATCTCATCCCAAGTTATAGACCCTTCTTGGGCCTGGCAACAGAGAGGTAAATGACATTCGGGTCAACAAACATGCCGGACTCCTGTGATGCAGCAAATCTGCTCTCCAATGTAGTCTGAATCTCCGTCTGATAGATAAAACAAATCGTTAATTATTTTCATGCATAAAATGACAAAAACAAAGTTAATATATAAATTAACTTTAGTTTAGAAATTAAATAAACTTACAGCTATCCGCTGAGATTTAGGGTCCGTAAATGACTCGTCGCCTTTCTGATGCAGACTCAGTAGAAGCTCGTATACAGTGGGCTCCCTACCCGTCTCCTCCTGCTGTAACAATTAGTTTATTATTTTAGCAAATATATATATATAGATATATATACGATTTTATCTCGTATGCGGTTCGCCCTCTGAGACCCGCCTCTGTGCTTAGATATCCCAGTAGTAGGATCCTCTGGCTCGTTCATCCTGTTCCTGCTAGCCCTCCGTGATCTCTAAACCTCCTCTGGCCTCACCCATGACTTCTGCCAAGCCCTCCAAGTCTGCTCGCTGACAATATCTAGTATGACTCCCTTGTCATTATACAGCTGTCGCCACTCATGAAGACGGCTAGACCAAGCACAAGACATTGACACTAAAAGGCTTGGTGCATAACATCATCAAAATATAAACTCCGGTCCCAATAACATAAACTCTACAGTAAAGCATATTTAAGACAATATAAAATAAGTAATTAGTTACACAAATGTAAACACATGTAATTCAATAAATTAAGTTTTTATATAATGTAAATAACTGGAACCGAGGCCACCAAGTGTTACAATGATACTAAGGAATATGCACATACCTCCATCCATCTGGGTGCACACGAGTCTTGTGGATCCGTCTAAGAATCGCAGGTAAATCTGAAGAGTTACTCCGCACTCTAAAAATATATAAATTAAAATGAACATATTTTTAGAAGTTGATTACAATTCATAACTATATAAATATTAATAAAAACTGTTAAATACTAATAATTACTCTGACTGATGATATAAACAAGGATGCCTTCGGAAAGTCGACATGACTCATCATAAATAAAAGGGTTGTCCAGTACAGTCTCGGGAGAAGTCGGTCCATCCAAATCCACGCCATCTAAATAGTCGATCAAATCATCAGAGGAGGCTGACACAACTGGTTGTGACGACGAGGAGTCAAAAAAATCAGAACCTGAGGGACCAGATCTTGAACGACCAGCTGATCCTGAACGACCACCTCTAGCAGTACTCTTTCCCCTCCCTCTAAACATCTAAATGACCTCGAACACATTGTTAAAATTAAATTAAAAATAATTAAAATTAAAACATTATATTAATTTTTAAATGTTAATTAATTACATAAACTAATCATCATCTTTTGTCTCTTCTTCGCTTATAAACTCATTTTTCGTATCATCGACAAGTTTGGCATCGGCATATCATCAACGACAACTTCGGCATCGGCATCATCGACAAGTTCATCAATGTCATCATTAAGTGGATCATTAAGTTGGAAATCCACATCCTCCAGTTGGATTGCACTATGCGTTTCAGCAACATCCTCTTGAAACGATTGTTCAGGCATTCGCTCTTCTATGAAATCTATTGTTGATCTCACCTTAATCATATAAGTTGTCAACCAGTCGACCATGTCTCGTCTCAAACTCGGATATGGGCTATAATAAACTTGAGTAGCCTGGTCAAGTACGAATGGCTCGTAACGATTGAATCTACATTTTTGATTAACATCGACAAGCTTATATTGAGAGTGCACTCTCGTCCTGTTGGAGTCGGATCAAACCACTCGTATTTGAACAAGAGTGTTCTTAAAGACCCTGAATATTCAAGTTTAACAATCTCTACCAAACGACCGTAATAATCATATTCATTTTTTCCATAAGTTGATCCTTTTATACAAACCCCAGTGCTTGATATAGATCGTCCTGATCCGTATACAATCGTGTGAATCTGTATCTATTTATCTTGCAGCCATCAAAGGCTAGACTCTTAATGTAATTATTGGTTACATTATTCAAGGGATCTCAAACCTATAATATATGACGTAAAGTTACATTATCCAAATACAAATATGTAATTTATGTATATAAACAAACCTCGCAAGATTTGACTCACGTAGTTTTCAAACCAAATGGGAAATTCATTTTCTAATTTTCCATTTAATTCTTCATCTGTAATGTTCGGTTGTTGGCGTTTAATACCCTCTGTGAAAAGGCTGCATATTTAACGAAGTAAATTATTGTTATAATCAATTACATCAAGTAATACGTAAATACTGTTAAAATCAATTATACCTGCTAAAATCCTCGAGTTCGTCACAATTTAGTGATACGTATTTTTTCACTGCATCAAACTCTTGAGCTGACAACCATTTTTCTCCTGCTACGGATGAGAAGGGTTCACCATAATTTCTGAATACTGATAAAATCTCATCATCGTCGTCTCCATCATTCTGAACAAATTCATTACGCTTCAAGTTTGTTCTTCTTGTGGAGACTTGATCTTCAAAGTAGTACGAACTAAAATTTGATACCTCTTCAATTAGATAAACATTTGCTATCGAGCCCTCGACACTTGATTTGTTTCTCACACTATTTCTAAGTTTACGAAGATATCTTTCGAAAGGATACATCCACCTATACTGCACTGGACCAGCAATTCTTACCTCAATGGTAAGTGGATCGACAAATGCTCCATTGAGTCAAAAGAAACTCGGGGGAAAGATCTTCTCAAGTCGGCACAAGATCAGAGGAATGTATTTTCCAAACGATCCATATCACAAGTTTCGATAACTTTTGCACTCAGGTCTTTGAAGAATAAACTCAACTTTGTTAGAGCTTTCCAAAGTGGATTGGGGAGTAGTTCTCGAAAATAAATTGAAATTAATCGTTGTATAAACACATGACAATCATGACTCTTCATCCCATACATTCTCAATCTTTTCATATCGACGCAGCGTCCCAAATTTGAAGTGTACCATTTTGGAAACTTAAGAGTCTTAACAATCATATGCATGAAAATGACTAAATTCGATAAATTAATTTTCCTTTCATTACCTACTTTCCAAACCATGCCAAATATGGAAAAAGGTTTAAAACAAGAGCAAGAAAATGGAGGAAAAAGGAGTTTTCACTAACAATAATGAAAAATTTCAAACATCCAAATTATAAATTACACAAGAGAATCAATAGTCTCAAACATTCACACATTTTACAAGACAAGTGCAATAGAACATGAATAAAAAATTACCCTAAGTAGCAATGTTCTTCAAAGTCTTAAAATCTAAAAGAGTTGCAAAATTCACCATAATAAATGAGCTACTCCACACAAATTAGCTATTAAGTCTCTAGGTTAAATTTATTAAAGTAAGGAGATAAGAGAAGGTTTAGAGGTTCATGCTTGAAGATGATGAGAGGATAAGAGTTGGTGAATATGTTTCTAGCTCAAGATCATCGCCAAAGTCTCTCTTTCAGGTGAGAAGTGTGGAATTATATATAGGAGAGAATCATGGGGGCAAATGGTAACTTTGCAAAAAATGGTCTTCTGTAAATCAATCGTTGATTGACGGTGTCTCACCGTCGATGGTTGTCGATCAATGATGGCAGTTGATAGTGACGAAATGGGCATGTGTCGATGGGCCGTTGATCGGGTGTCGATCGACTATGGCGGGAAATTTCTCGACAGGTTAATCGATGTTGGAGAGAAAGGCGCGTCGAATGACCGTCGATGGGAAGTTGATCGACGGATGTGATTTGTGGGTTCGATCGTATTTTCGTTAAATCGAGTCGATTGTGGTCCCCAAGAACGCTCTTGGGCTCGCTCGACTCTCTTAAAATCAAGAAAACCAAACTACATAAATATCCACAAAAATACGAGAAAAATACGAAAAATACTAAAGAGTCGACAAAAGTTACAAAAATGCAAAACAAAGAAAAACGATACAAAACACGACTCAAGCCCAACTAAAGCACACAAAACAAGATACAAAAATATACGAAAGCACACAAAAATATGTACAAATCAACAAGTATAGGGAATTTTCAAAACTAGTGCCACTCAAATCCTATTAATCAATTTCAGTCCTTCAATTTTTAATTTTGGCCAATTTAAGGACAATTATTGTCAAAAAATTCAATTTGACTATATTTAAGTTAAAATTTGGGGTTTTCTGGAGAGTTTTTAATTTAATTCTAAAAGGATCAAAGAAAGGAAAAATAAATAATTGTATTTAATTAATTAAATTTGAAAAATTCACATAAAATATTATAAAATAATTTATAATAAGATAATAAATAATGAAATTTATAACTTAGGTTTTAGTAATTATATATTAAATCCAAGAAAAATACAAGAAAAAAAAAAGAACTCGGAGATGTCATAAAATAATAAAACAAATCTGGTTTAAAAATAATTTCCAAAGAATAAATCTGTAAAATGAGAAAAAAAGGATCAATTAAATAAAAATAAGATCACAATTAATAAAGAAACAATAAATTTGAGAAAAATAATAATTTTTTTAAAATGTAAAACAAATCTGAAAACTCATAAATTTTGTTAAATAATATAAGAACTTACAATTAAATTCTAAATTATTATTTAATAAACCTGAAAATGAAAAAGAAAAAAGTAAAACATCATAAATTGTATAATAGTAAAAAGAAAGAAAAACTCAAAAATATTATGAAATATCAATAAATCTATTTTTCTTATAGAATCGGTTAATTATTTAAAGTTTTTAATTAAAATTTTCAAATAATAAGCCTTACAAATGTAAAACAAAATAAATAATTATAATTATAGTATAATATATTAAAAACACCTAATATTCTTTAAAATGCATTTAATATACATTAGACCTTTTAAAAACAATTATACTATTTTTTATTTTGGTTTTTTTTTTCATTTTACATATTTATCGAATATTTTTTTAGAAATTAGTTATTAATTTTATATTTATTAACTAGTTTATATTTTTTAGACTTGTTTAATTATTTTAAAACATTTATGAGGTTTTTGGAAATATTAATTAATTAATTAAAAAGTAAATTTTCAAATTTGATGTTTGTAAATTAATTATACCTTTCATTTTCATTTAATTGAATCTACAGTTAATTTTCCAGATATATTGTTTGGAAATTAAGTTTAAATTAGATTATTTTTTAAATATTTTATGACATTTCTGATTTTTTTTCAGATTTAACACAATTATTAAATTTCAGTTATAAATTTCATTATTTATTTATCTTATTATTATATTTTATGTGGTTTTTCCGAATTTAGTTAATTAAATAGAATTGATTAATTTTTCTTTTTTTTATATAGTTTAATATAAAAAAACTCGCCGGAAATCCCGAAATTTTAACATATTCTGGCCAAATAAAAATTCTCAGCAAATGTTGTCCTTAAATTCACCGAAATTAAAAACTGAAAGACTGAAATTAATTAATTAAATTTGAGTGATAATAATCTTTGAAAATGCTCTATAGTTGTAAGACTAATTTTGAAAATTTTCCTTCATATACTTTTCATTGACGAACATAAAATAACATTAGACATAATATATTTAAACGAGGTGTATATTATATTAGTTAAAATTGCGAATAGATTTATGTTATAAACTGCAATATCAGCCTTATAATTTTTAAGCTGTAGTTTTAGTCTTTCGAAAATTTTATCCCGCATAATAAATGGTAATTTAGTCAATTAATTAACTGTGAATGGAGTTTGGAGAAAATGTGAAGTATTATGAACCAGAATTATGAGAAAAACACATAATTAGAATCGTATCTTGAAAAATTATGCAACTAAAATTGTAACACGCTATTAATACGAGAACAATGTTGCATTTTCTTTCCTATATCACACATATTGATGTTGATCAATGTTATTTTCTTCAATTTGGTTTAACGTGAGTATAATAAGGTTGCGCGGCATATAGCGCAAGTTGCTTTTTCTAGTTATATACCTTTTCTGATAGGCGGTAGTTAATCAATCTAAAGGTTAAAAAAACAAGAAGAAAAGAAAAAAAAGATGTTGATTATTGTCATTTCAAGAGTTCCACTTCAAACCCTCAAATATTGAATCGTTAATCATACAGTGTCATCTCTACATTAATAATCTTTTTTTTTTAATTTATTGATGTCTTAAAATTAAGCATTATCATTAATGTGTTACATTTAAAATAACCTTACCGAAAACCATCGCTATAACCGAGTAACCATCATATTGAATTATTAAGGATCATAAGTTAGCTAACGGAAGCGTACCTGAATCCATAAGCGATGCGATTGAATTTGGGGTTTGATCTTCTAGGGCAATACGTATCCAATCCTTTTAGAGAATTTTTAAGCTTTCTCTATATGTCTGTTCTGACGATGGGATGCAGAATAGATTGATAATATTATTATCTTGATGATGATTCGTATGACCTAGGGACCATAACCCTTATATACTTGAGTTATTAGGGTTTACCTATTTTAGCCAATTATCAAAATAGATAGCCCACTGAGTATCTACACATTAAAGGCCCACACCCTACTAAAATACATTAAGCCCAATACCTTAAATTTTATTTGATCACTTTTAATTAGGCTTCCTTATTTGACAGTCCACACAATATATAATTATTTCACATATAAGCCCAATGTTGGATTAAGGATCCAACAATCTCCCACTTGGGCTATATGTGTAACCATATAGTTATACATTGTAAGAATATAACCGTACGAGCTCAACTTTGCTGTCATAACCAAAATGTATTTATATCCAATCCGGTCCATCAGCCATACCAACATAGGATCAAAGCGGCCTTCATTACATTTATTGTAACTCGACCCATCAATGGTCACATATGTCAATACAACTGAATGACATGGATCATGATGTGGATGTGTAGCATGGAAAATTCATGTATTGTGATTATAACACGCTTATTTCCAACTGTTCCACCTTAAAACCTTAGTGAGATCAACCATATACTAAAATCAAAGTGTAAATCAACCAAATAACTTTAATTTCTGCAGAAAATAAACTTAAAATATCCTTAAACTGAAGTAACTGAAAAACATGTCTATAAAAGAGAACATTATAATTACAAAACTCCCACTGAAACTAAATATCCTCAATAGATTTGACACCCATACTAGCAGTATGCTCATGAAACCTTTTGGGTGGCAATGCCTTTGTAAGCGGATCCGCAATCATGGAGTTTGTACCGATATGTTCAATAGACAAATGTTCACTTTGAATTCTTTCTTTAACAACTAGAAACTTGATGTCTATATGCTTAAACTTCGTCGAGCTTCTATTATTATTGGAATACAAGACTGCCGATTTATTGTCACAAAATAACTTAAGTGGTTTTTCAATGCCATCCCTTATACGCAGCCTCGTGACAAAATTTCGTAGCCATACTCCGTGGTTAGATGCCTCATAACATGCTATAAATTTTGTTGCCATGGTAAAGAAGGCTATAGTATAATAGACTGTTTAGCACTCCTCCAGCCAGTAAGAATACATAGCCTAACTTAGATTTTATACTATCTTGGCATCCAGCATAATCGGAGTCAGTATATCCTGCAATCTCAATCTAATCTGACCTCTGATATGTGAGCATGTAACCTTTTTTTTTAGCAAGTACCTCATGACCCGTTTAGCTGCCTTCCAATGGTCTAGTCCTGACTTGCTCAAATATCTACTCAGCATCCCAACTATGACCGCAATATTCAGACGCGTACATACTTGAGCATACATTAGACTCCCTATTGCCGAATCGTAAGGAATCTTCTGCATTTCTTTTTCCTCTAACTTATTCTTAGGGCACTGTTTGAGACTAGATTTGTCTCCCTTAGCCACAGGGTTATCTCCTGGTTTACAGTCCTGCATGCCATACCTTTTAAGAACCTTTTCAATGTAGCTCTTTTGTGATAATCCCAAAGTACCCCGAGAACGATCTCGGTGTATTTTTATACCTAACACAAAAGAGGCGTCACCAAGATCTTTCATCTCAAAATTCTTACTTAGAAATCTCTTAGTGTCGTGCAATAAGCCTATATCATTGCTGGCAAGCAAAATGTCATCGACATACAAAACCAGAAATATATATTTGCTCCCACAGAACTTATGGTATACACAATCATCGACCAAATTCATCTCAAAACCAAACGAGATGATCACTTGATGAAACTTGAAATACCATTGTCTAGATGCCTGCTTGAGCCCATAGATGGATTTCTTAAGTTTGCAAACCATATTCTTTGAATCTCTTGAAATAAAGTTTTCAGATTGCACCATATAAATCATCTCATCAATGTCTCCATTAAGAAACGCTGTCTTTACATCCATCTGATGAAACTCAAGATCAAAATGTGCCACTAATGTCATTATAATCCTGAAAGAGTCTTTCGAAGAAACTGGAGAGAAAGTCTCTTTATAATCAATACCTTCTTTCTGTGTAAATCCCTTTGCAACAAGACGTACTTTATATCTTTCCACATTGCCTCTTGAATCCCTCTTGGTCTTAAATATCCATTTGCAACCAATGGTTTTCGCACCTTCTGGCAATGGGACAAGTTCCCATACGTCATTGTTACTCATGGACTTAATCTCCTCATTCATGGCATCTATCCACTTTTGAGAATTTGAATGGCTTGGTGGAAGTTGATAAGATCATCTTCCATTACTCCAATGTCAGTCTCATTTTCTTGGAGAAATGCAATGTAATCATTTGAAATTGCACTTCTTCTTTCTCTAGTGGATCTCCTTAATGGCATAGGTTTTGAGGTTGTAGAGTTTGTTGATTCGGAATTTGTGGAACAGGAGGTTCTCCAATATTGTCTTGGTTTGTGTCTTGAATAGAGTCAGGAATAAAATCCTGATCAATGCCAACAGCACCCGTGGGAATATCTACATATTCCTCTTCAAAGACAAAATCGTCAACTTTATCTCCCCCCGCAAACTCAACATCCTCAAAGAATCAGGCATTTCCCGTCTCAAAAATAGTTTTAGTTGTGGGATCATAAAACTTGTACCCTATGGATCTTTCAGAATATCCAACAAAATAACAACTAACTGTCCTTGTGTCCAGTTTCTTTTCATTAGGCCTATAAGGCCTAGCCTCAGCTGGACACCCCCAAACATGCAAGTTCTTTAGACTGGGCTTTTTACCCGTCCAAATTTCATAAGGGATTTTATCAGTTGCTTAAGTTGGAACTCTGTTAAGGATATATGCTGCAGCCTTAAGTGCTTCCACCCCAAAGTTATTGTGGTAAGGTAGAATGACTAATCATACTCCTTACCATATCCTTAAGCGTTCTATTTCGTCTTTCAGCAACACCATTCATAGTGGGTGAACCCGGCATGGTGTACTGTGGGACGATACCGCATTCATCTAGGAATTTAGCAAATGGTCCTGGACGTTGTTCACCTGATCCGTCATATCTACCGTAGTACTCACCACCACGATCAGATCTAACGCTTTTAATCCTTTTATTAAGTTGATTCTCAAC
>BMAC01000333.1:1014883-1029946 GCA_014905375.1 Phtheirospermum japonicum | reverse complement strand
CATGTTCTCAACCATCGAGATTATCCAATCTAATGGTCAGGATTGGTCCCTAGGTTCGCATATATTGACATGGTTCCATTTGAACCCAACCCTATATATATATATATAGGGTTGGGTTCAAATGGAACCATGTCAATATATGCGAACCTAGGGACCAATCCTGACCATTAGATTGGATAATCTCAATGGTTGAGAACATGACATGTCAGAATGGTAATAATGTAAAAAAATGCATTAATTAATTAAAAAGGGTATTTTGGACATATATCAACGTTCACAAAGAGCACTACATTGTTCTTTAGAAAGCACAATAGATTAAGAAAAAAAACACTACGATTGTATACAAAAAGCATCACAAATTTCGTCTATAAACTGCAAATTCAAAATTTTGAAATGAAACTCAAATCTTCAATAAACCATAACTTTTTCAAATTTTATTCGTTTTGAATGAAATATATATCAAATTAATCATATTCTCAAGATTTACAATTTAAGATACATATTGCATGTTTTAAAACGATATATATATATATATATATATATATAATTAAATTAAAAAAACTGGACTGATTTTAGCACTACAGTACCGTGAAAAAAGCACAATGAACCTGGATATATAATTGCACTGTGCAATATTAAATCTAACGCCAAGATTAGTCCCTAGGTTCACGGGGTTCTCATTTGAAACCAATCCTCTCTCTCTATATATATATATTTCTTTTGCCAAACAAATGCATTTAGTTTCACATGCTTTGCTCAAATAACTTTTGAATCTCCCATTGAGTTCGATTTGCTCACTCATGTTTTTAATAAAGTTTTCATAAAAGAAAATTCGACGAGGAACTAAAACAAAGATATAATTAAAGTTAATACAAATCCTAAAATAAAATAAATCAAACATTATAGCACTTATAGCTTGTGGATAATACTTTATTTGTAATTTATTGCCTATTTAACATGAAAGTTATTGACCATCCACATTTTATTAATATATGACTAGGATTAGTTATTAGTTCCCACCAAGTGTGCATATAAGGAGCGTTTTTGGTGAGAACCATTTCTAGTGAGGAATCTCAATTCTGCTACAATATTTATATACTGTTATTATCTCTCCTATATATTAATGCAAAATTCTCCTATTTTATGTGTCTGTTTCTTATGCTTCGTTAGCTTAGGAATTTTTTTTGATGCTTCGGTGTCATCCGAACCTAATATTAACCTAATTTAGTATTTTTCCTTTTTATATATTTACATACTTTAATACTTTCCTAATATTATATTTTGTCTAATTCAATATTTTTTTTTATTACATCTTACCTAATATAATATTTTCTTTAACATATTTTGTCCAATTCAATATCTTACTTTTATTCTTCTAATATAAAAATATAAAAAAAAAATTATCTAATTAGAAAAAAATCTATATAAGTTGAATTAACTTTTATTTAAAATAAAAGTTGAAATAATTTTATTATAATTCCAAATATTTATTTAAGAAAAATATAATTTATATATAGTTATTACAAAGGGAATAAATATAAAATATAAACTTAAATTTTTTTATCTAATTCCAATATAATAAATTAAAAATAATATTAAAAATATATATGAAAAACTATTGTTACACCAAACAAAAAATAAAAACAAAGTGAAACAAAAAAGATAACATAATACTAATACTAATAATAAATTATTATGCCTAGAAAAATAAATATTAAATATRTTCTAAATCTTTTTATCTAATTYAAATATAATGCATTGATACATATATATTATATATCTGCACGAACAAATTAGTATCTTACGCAGAAAAGAAATTAAAATAATATTACATATACTACAAGTTAGATGCACGACATTTTTTCAATAGAATTATCAGTGTCTTATAAATTTTAATTTTTTATATCACATATTCACATGTAACACGCGAGTATTATATATTTTACATTTTTTTCAAACTCAATTTTATACGGTTTCACCGTCAAGTTTAAGGTATTTTGATATGCTTTACAACTGATTTCGTGACTTAATGTATAAAAAACTTGAGAATTTCCTATTCTGAAAATCAGTCTTACTGTGAATAGAACAAATAATTTTCTTGATATATCACAACTAATTTCGTGACTCACGGTAAAAAACTTGCAAAATTCTTAATTCTGAAAAACCAGTGTTACTATAATTAGAACAAGTAATGTTATGATTTGTGTGTGAGAATTATTTATTGTGAAAACAAAACAAAGAATGTTACGATTTGTGTGTACCATTTTCAATATTATTCTTTTGGTATTTTTCCTGAATATTACTATTTTCAAATCCCGCATAATATGCGCGTGTCTGCTTCGCATGCTTCGTTTGACAAATAAAAAGTTCTGGTATTTCGGTTGCTTAGGTTTCATACGAGCCTAATATCTACTTAATTTAATAAATTTCTTTTATTGTATCTCACCTAATTTAATCTTTTCATTTTATTATATTTTGCCCAATTTAATATTTTTCACATCATTTGAATTTCTTATTTTACATAAAATATTGTAATTATCGCAAGTATTTTTTATATTTATTTTTTGATCAACCCCGTGTAATATACGGGTATTAAACTAGTTTTCTATAAAGAAAAATAAAGGGGATGTTAAGGATGGAGTTACTTCAATAGTTTGTACAAAAAAAATTTATTTCACTAATTACTATATTGCTACTTTGAGCATTGTACACTGCTACGCTATATTTTATTAAAAAAATGGGGTGTTTATATGTACTGTTATTCAATATTTTTTGCAGAAAATAGTATAACAGTATACAATACTAAATGTAGCAATACACATAACTATATGTAGCAGAATTCGTAGATTCTCACATCTGGACTTGGCTCCCACTTGAACCACACACACATAGACAAATTAGACTTTCATTTGCCGAACAAATCCATTTTCTACCACGTGCTTTGTTAATAAAAAAATTTTAGATGTTGAGACATGAGAGACAATTAAAATGTAAAATCAAAATTTTTGCATAATTTTAGATGTTGCCTTATGGATTTATATAAGCTTCCTTATATAAGTATTATTATAATTTATTTTCTTTTCGGCGTTATAATGAGAAGTAATGAGTTTCAAAAAACTGAGCACATGAACACATCTTAAGTTTTGTTTCGATATTTTTATAAAAGCTAAATAAAAAAGGAAAAGCAATGTTGCAACTTGTTGTGAAATTTTCCATTTTCATCTTCCTGGGAAATGTTTTTATCCTCTAATTGTTTTCTCTATAAAGAAATAGCCCGCTTGTATAACTCCCTTTGTAAAAATCCTACAATTGTGTCTATAAAGTATTTCAGAAAATACGATATTATTTTCTTTCTCGAATCACATAAAATACACTTAAAAAATACTATAAATTTTTCTACAAGTCCTACTATTTATCCACCTACATATTTATAACTACAAATCATTTTTAACACATGTCAACTATTATCATTACTTTTTCACTCCCTCAGGCTTTGTGACTGCTATGCGCGCGTGGCCATTCATTTTAGCTACAACTTTAGACTTTTTCACTCTCTCTCCATGGAAATCGAAGATATTAAAAAAAAGGTGTGACTTGAGTATATAAACCTCCTATTAAAAAGTTGCTTTGGAGGTTATTGGCTGTGTAGATTTAGTAACTTGGTATGTTTCAAGATTTTTTGTGATCTTTGAAATGATAATTATTTGATACGCAGGGACCACAAAAAATCAATTCTTCTTGATTATGATCATGGACACCCTTATAAATACCATCGAATTCCTGTGAGACGAAACCACACTTTTTTATAACAAAAACATCCCTCTTGCTCTCTCCTAAATATCAACCAAAAGAAAAAAAAAATTGCATCTTGCATTCAATGGCCGGATTAATATTAAGGAACCCTCATATATTTATTTTCTTTGTTATAGTGCTTTTTCTCAGTCTTGAAACTCAATTCTCCGAGGGAAGACAAGATAAATTCATCAATTTCGAGAAAAAACGAGTGGATATAAATAAAAAAAAATGTTTGCATTCCAACTCTACTGAGAAACTAGTTTCCACATTAACTGTAGGCAATAAGACAACCGATTTTAGACCCACTACTCCTGGACATAGTCCTGGTGTTGGCCATTAACTCCCAACAAATGAAATCAATAAATGCAATGGCTTAAGTAATAAGTACGTAAAAGTACATGGAATATTTACCAAGTGTATTAACTTTGTAATTATTGTGAAGCTTTAATAAACTTGTTGAACCAAATGTGTGTCGTGGTTCTTGAATTGTCTTAGGTTTTGCATGAGTCTGAGTTTCGCTCAATGTGATTTAAGATTTTATACTATACCATGCATACATATAATAAAAATATTTTTTAGTTGCCCATAATATTGAATGCCTCTTTTTATTTATATATATTTCTCTCACGGCTCTCATCTCTATGTATCTTCATGTCTCTCTTTCTATATATATTATCTCTAGAGCAACTTCAACATACAATTGATATTCATATACCGACAAAATTCTAAAAAATTAGTCTCACAAATATAGGGGATTTTCAAAACTAGTTCTACTCAAATCCATTCCAGTACCTCAATTTTAATTTTGAACAATTAAGGGCAAATTTTGACAAAAAACTCAATTTGTCTGGAATTAGGATAAAGTTTGGGGATTTTCGGCGAGTTTTTTTATTTAGTTATAATAATATATAAAAAAGAGAGAATGAGTACATTATATTTAATTAATTAAATTTGAGAAATCCACGTAAATATGGTAAAATAATTTATAATTATTGTTAAATCCCCCGGATCCCGTTAGATTTTCTTTAGAAAAATAACTAATATTTCAAAATTTGATTTAGAATTATGAAATTTTGAAAAGTTTTGTATTTTAATTATTAACTTGGAGAGATCCAAAATTCTCACTTAAAATTCGCATCTTGCCGTCACGTAGTGACCATAACTATCAAGAAGCACCCTTTAATTTTCCATGTTCCTTCAAACAAAAAAGTAGTCGTTTCGTAGACTAAATTGTTATTTTAGTTTGTCCCAAAACAATAGCTCGTTATTATTTTTGTTTTTTTATTTCACAATTAATTATATTAAAATCACGCTACTCTACTTATCACCTCTATATATTAATGCTAAATCCTCCTAACCTATGTGTCTGTTTCGTATGCTTCGATTGACAAATAAAAAATTCTGGTGCTTCGTTTGCTTATGTGTCATCCGAGTCTAATATTTACCTAATTTAATACTTTTCTTTTTATTGTATCTTACCTAATTTAATTCTTTTATTATGTTTTTCCTTATTCAATAATTTACTTTGATTCTCATAATATAAAAATAGAAATAAGTCATATATAATTAGTAGATAATATCTAAAGTAGTTATTTTAATTAAAATAAAAATTGCATATGAAATAACTTTAATTAAAAAATTTTTATTATGAAAATAAATAAATAAGTCTTATTGATAATAATATTTAAAATAATTTTATTTTTGGAGTTTCAAATATTATATATAGGTAAAATATGAGTTATTTACAATGATTTAAATATGTAACTAAATATTAGTAATGTATTCAATCTAAATATATAAATATTAAATTATATGTTAATAATTAATAAACATTAATTAGACACCAGTACAATGCGATACGGGTTGAGAGTATGACATCTTTTGAATATCTCAAAGTATGTAACAAATACTTAATAATGAATTTATTCTAAACATTAATATATGAAATGATTTAATAATAATAATTAATAAAATAGATATTAGACACGGGTTTAGAATGTGACGCCTTTTAAAATTTTGTAAGTATATAACTAAGATTATTAATGAATTTAATTTAAACATCAAATACAAAATTATTTAACACTTATATTAATTAATAAATAGATTAGACATGTACAAGACACGAGTTGAAAATATAATATTTTAACATGTACAAGGTACGGGCTGAGAATACATTATTTTGATTAATTATCACAAATATATTTTATATTTATCTTTTGATAAGTCACGTATAATACACAGATGTTAAACAAGTATATATTAATACATATTCCTCCTATGTACGTGTCTTCTTCTTATACTTCATTTGGATAACAAACAGAATTTGGTGTTTCGGTTGCTTATCTGTCATCCGATCCTAATTTAATATTTTTCTTTTACAGTATCTTACCTAATTTGATATTTTGTTTTTATTATATTTAGCCTAACTTAATAGTTTTTTTTTATATTTTATCTAATTCAATAATTATTTTTATAATCCTAATATAATAACATAAATAAGTCATATATAATTAATAGAAAAAAATCTAAATTAATTATTTTAATTAAAAGACAAATTACATATAAAATAACTTTAATTACAAATAAAAAACTATTATGGAAATAATTAAATAAATTGTATTTAAAGAAAAGTTGAAATAATTTAATTTTGAAGTTTTAAGTATTCTATATATTTAATTATGATATATTTGAAATAATTGGAGTATGTAACTAAATATTAGTAATGAGCTGAATCTAAATATAAAAAAAATATATAATTATATAATAATAATTAATTAATATTTATTAGACAATGACACAATGCGAGAAGGTTTGAGATTATGACACCTTTTGAATTTTTCAAAGTATGTAACTATAATTACTAACAATATTAATCTAAACATAAAAATATAAATGATTTAATAATACATCTTTTAAATTTTTATGAGTATGTAAATATAATTATTAACAAATTTAATCTAAACAGTAAAATATAATATTTATCAATAATTAATAAATTGAAGAGGGCACGGGTTGAGAACACATCCTTTCAATTTTTTATTTAAATTTCAAATTTTATAATTTTCACAATATTTTCATATTTGGTTTTTTATAAATCCCGTGTAATACACGGGTGTTAAACTAGTTTAGCATTGTTACGGAATCTAGTATACAATAAAATAATTAGTTAACTATAGGATGTAGATTGAAAAGACAATACTTTGTATGTATTTGGTAAGTACAATAAATTAGTTTATAACTTATTTAAAGAGCTTATAAGTTCTTTGTATTCAAATACGTCTTGTTTGATTGGATGTAGGGGTGTTGAACCGGTTAAAACTGCCTGGTTAATTAACCGACGGTTAAATTAACCGGTTCAACCCTAACCGATGGAGAACCGGTTAGGTTACGGTTAAACCGGTTAACCGAACCGGGGGTTAACTGGAAAACTGGCGGTTAGTCGCCGTTTTTTATATTTTTTTTTTTAAAATTAAACATAAAAACTTGAATAAAATTAGAATAATTGAAACTTAAATGGAATTAGAACAAGATAAATAAAATTTGAATAACTGAATTTACGAAGTTAAAAGTTTTTATTTATTTTAAAAAAATTAAATTAAAATAAGGACTTGATTTTAATTCTAATATTTACAAACAACCAACTAAATTATAAGATATTTTTGAAGTAAAAAATTTAAAAAAAATATTAAAAAAAGGTCTTAATTTTAATTCTAATATTAAAAACTTAACTTATCATATTAGAATTAATTTGCCTACGTATCCTCGTAAAGGAATCAAAGTCCATGTAGTTCGATTTTTTTTTTGAAAAAAATAGGTTAAGAAAAGGATTAGATTTAATTCTAATACTAGAAGTTAAAATTAAATTTTAACTTTTAATATTAGAATTAACTTGCCTACGTATCCTTGTAAAGGAATCAAAGTCTACGTAGTTCTTATACTTACCTCACTTACCTACTTACCTATTCGTTGTTGTTGTTGCTTCCCGAAGTGGTATCGTAATAGTCGCTCTCTTCATCTTCATCCAATTTCATTTCTTGTTCTCGTTTTTCGACTTTGACCCAATCATTCATCAACATTTGATTTTCAAGATTTTTGTGTAACAGCATCGACCGACATTTGTCTAACACAAAGCCTCCCGTGTTGAAGGCCTGTTCAACAGAAACTGTTGAAACAGGAATGGCGAGAACCTTCTTGGCAATCCTAGAGAGTGTAAGAAAAATAGTGGCCACTTTTGACAAAACTGCACAAAATCGTTAGTAGTACCATCGGGCTTTTTTAGAACGGAACTTGGTTCAAAAGCCCCTAAATAATTATCTAATTCCATTGATCGACTAGCACTAGTCCGTTTCCGTTTTCGCTTAGTATCCTCAATCATACTCGGTCAGGTATTTCCCTATCCGTACAAGTAGTCCAAGTTGCTTGTAACTCATACGTGTATTGCATATAAAGCGTATCTGTTAATACTTACCAGCTTCAATAAATTATTACCAGAAGAAAAGGAACAACAGAAGAATATAGAATTAAATACGCTAAAACAATTGAACTTAATGTACGTAGAAGAAAATAATTGAATACTCTATGATTATCTGAACTTCAAGCATTTGAATTTTATCCTCGTGGTTTATTTGTTGAATTTAGAAAAAGTTTGATTGAGTTGATGATCACAATTATAGCTACTCTTCGTAAAGAAAATGTATAGCTACTTGTGTTTTGATATATATTGTTGGTGGGTTTCATTTGTTGTGTGCATGACTCGAAGGAGAGTGTATCGACCGAGTCTTCCGCCTCGATGGTTTCCCTCAGTTCCACTAGTGCAACAACTTCTTCGTCACTAATTACACGACAGAGATCTACTTTGGCGACTACTAGGGGGACGCACTTGGCTCAAACATCGCGAATTCGCTAACCGTGGATGAATCGGACGAGCCTTCTCGTGAACTTGCTGATGGTGACATCTCAAGCCCGGATTGTGGGTGCGATTACCTGGGTCTTTTCCCATACAATGTGAATTTGGCTGGTGGACTAGGGCCCCCGATCGGCTCCGACTCATCTGACGAGGATGGTGACGGTGGATAGGAGCGGTCCATCATTACCGATTAATACCTTTTACCAGTCCCCTTTCATTGTAGTGCTTTGTGTTCCACGTGTGTTGCTTTTGTAGTGGACGGTGCCACATAGACTTGGTTTCGTTTCATGTTTAATTATTGTTGTCTTATGCATGATTTAGTCTGGTGTCTGAATATTTTAGGGTGGAAGTCGTTATGGTTGGTTTTCCGAACTTGTTTCCGATGATTTTGATGTACCATATTTTTCGGAGAACATGGCCTCGTTTATGTACTCATATTGTTTGCATGGTTAATTCTTGGTTAGTTTAAACATCACCATTCATTTGCTAGCAGATTTAGGAAAGATCACATCAATGGACAAAGATAAGATACAAAGCTATTAACCCGGCAATACAATCGTTCCCATCTTAAACGTACGTGAACTAGTGACTAATGGGATGAATTTAGATCGACTATTGGATAAACACTATGTAATGCACATTAACAAAATTCATAGAATGCGTTTTTGTGATGTCCAGGCTGAAATGAGAGATGATTAGCTATTATTCGATCCTCTGCAGGACGTGGACGTCGCATCCCGTGAAACATGTTTCACTTTGGTAGGGGTACGAGTACCTGAAATACGAGAACTGGTAGTACTACCGAATGCAACCGGAGCTTGGTTCACCGAATTCTCTGACACATGCTCAGATGTGCCCTATTCGTCATGACCGAGATTGAAGGATGGTTCATCGGAAGTGCTATCTGAGTCATCCAGCACAATCACGTCAACCGTTTTCCCACTTACGTGAAGGGACTTTTTGAAAGTTGGTGCTGTCAAAATATTGTACATCCCACAGAATAAAATCTGAAGTTTATCCCACTCCGGTTCCTCATACATCACGTACGCACGAGAGAATTCCTCTTTCTTTCACCCAAACATTAATGGATAAGCACAATTCACATAATTATAATTCGCATGATACCATATGTTGTAGTTCATATCATTGCAACACAATAAACAAGGGGTTTTGGTGTACATTACCTCAATCAAGTCAATCCATACATGCGTAGGATCAGTCATCATGTTGTAGCACATATCATGGTGAACTCCGTGCTTTCGGAGGACCCAACGGAACACGCGGAAGCGGGTACGAATTAATTAAGCTAGTCGCCACACTCGTCGTAGGTGAAGCACTGACCTAGGTAAGAGTTGAGTTTGTCGGTCGCGTACCGAATTGCATTTGGTAGATTTTCACCGGGTTTGAATAAACCAGCTTCCCGTGCCTCAATAAGGACGTTGATGTAAGCTTTGTTGACAGTTGGAGTCCAAGAGGACGTATACATAAAATCTTCTTGTTTGGTTGGAAAAGGGAGTGGCTGGTTTGAGATCCCATGATCCGGGTTCTTACAATTGTTCATATTTGGAGAGTATGTATGTTGATGATGTGATTAAAATTTATATCCAAACCACATCTATATAGAGAAGCAAGGCGAAGTGGGTGTGTGAGTGTAGGTGGAACAAATCATTCTTATAAGTAATTATTTGTAATAAGAAAAAGAAGCATGAGGCACCAGGGAATATATTCTTCTGAATATTGTTGGTATGTTGTCTTTTTCCTTTTTAGTCAACAAACCTGCCTCAGTAGCTGCAGTAATAATTCCAAAAGATAGAATATATTCTTGTATGTCACTCAACAACAGTAGCATATTTACAAGCCATACAGGGTTCGTATTACTTACCAATTAATTGAATCTTTCACAATTTGTTGTTACATAGCGAAGTATACTTCTAGTACACAACCAAACAGACGCGAATTTTACAAACCCATCATATTACATCATTCGGCATTCATAATTCACATTCAAGAAGGAACACTACAACGATCAAGTTCACGGCACGAACATACACTTTCCTTTCACTTGAAACACAAGAGCAAGACCACAATTGCACAAATTAACCATGCGACTCGGCTGGACATATAACATTTCTGCCCCTGTTTCTTGTACATTAGTGCTTCCGCCCTAGCGATGATAATTTCATCACGCAATTGGTCAATCATGAAATTCAGTTGCTCTGTGGAGTAGTGATCAACCCACATGAAAAGTGTACACTTCTTCTCCTACAATACAAGCATAATAAAATGCATCAAAAAATTTCCTATCAACCACCGGTAACAAACAGTTCAATGCAATGAAGGCCGAGGTCACAAAACTGAGTAATTCGTGTTGGAGTACCCCTCGATTAAGGAAAGACAAGAACCGCCGATCTGGATTCTTCGACGTCTTTGAGGTCAGAACCCGAGTGGGGAGTTGACAGTAACATTCCTTTGGGAGTTCCCAATTATAAGTCCAACATTTCAACAAATGGTTCCGCGGACAAGAGATCGACGATGAACTGGAGGTGCTCATTTGGCTGAACAAATTTATGCAAATAGATTATGATCTTAGGCAGAATATATCACGAAGCCTTGAAATGAAATACAGGACTCGATGAACCAATAACACGATCCCACAATTACCAAAATACTCTGGACAAACTGAATAATTTAATTGAAATACCATATGTGACTGAAAGCGCAGTACAACAATTAAGGCCGAGGTCAGTCGGACAGTGTTTCATTTAAACTGAACCTTAATTTTTGTTTTGCACATCAAAATTTATGGCTGATTATTCATCTCGTAAACATTAACCCTAAAGCAAAACCTAACATGAATAATTTAATTACTTATCAAATTACTCAGCGTACTTGCTAATCGAGTCCTATTTCATGCGCGTGGGATCCAGACCGATATGCACAGCGTCGGACCGAACACAATTGACAGAAAACTCAATATTAGGTTAGGTCGGACAGAACGCAATTGACGGAAATTCAATATTAGGAAACGGGTGTCGTCGATGGTATAACTCGATTCAACGCGTGGTGACGAAGTGGCTCTTGGGTGCGTCGGACCCAGGTCGCTGAGTGGTGCAAGCTATTGCTCTGAAACTGTAACTTCGTAATGCTCCAAGGATGAGGGCGATGAAATGGGTCATACTAAACAACGCGGTGTTAATTTGTTTCAGGAATCCAAAGGGTAGATGTGACTTTTCACATATTATCCAGGACAATCCAGGATAACGAACGTTATGATAGGGATACAAACATATACACAACACTAAGGCAATCTGATTCTACAAATAACAAATTAAATAATTTTAACAGTGCAGAAACGTGAGATTGAATTAAATTATCTTATCCCACCATACTCTGCAAACGCACCCTAATAGTATTAGTGTTTTTTTTTTCTTTGGTATACAATGAATTAGTTCTCAATGAAGTAATAGTTTTAAATTATTGAAGTGGTGGTTCTTTTTACCCTGAGATATTTAGTTTTGTTATTGCGAAACATTGAGAATTTCACTATTCACGAGTTGGTTTTCAATAAAGTATTCAAATTAAAGTATCGGAGTACTTGTTTTTTAACTGCGAGGTATTAACTTTGCTGTTTTTTATAGTAAAGTATTAATGGTTCTGTCGCCAAACAAAGATTGTTGTGAATCGATGTTCTTATATTGTTACATGGCAGAGACGATTGGAGCAGACACTCTTTCCACGATTAACGGCGAACACAATGGGAATTTGATCGTCAATTTAATGTCACCGAGCCGAGGCATGCAAAAGAAATAATATTGTCTATTATCCAGCTCATTACTTTGGAGTTAATGTCAATTTTCTGATTGCAACAAACATTATTTGTCATTATCGACAGATTAAAGTTTGTGTTTATTTGTTTTTTATATATTAGTTTTGCTTTCTTAACATTTATAAGATTTCTGAAAATGTTTGTATTGTTTGTGTAAACTATTAGTTGTTCAACTCCAAAGTATTAGCACTGGCATATACTTTTTCCGTCCCACAAATATATTTCAATATTTTATTTTCGTCTGTCCCATAAAAATAGTTCAGTTAACATATCATTAAATTTTCATTTTCACACGTACTTTTAATTAATATTCTTGAAATACTAGTTTTCTACTTGATAAATTGAAAATTGATGATTACAATATAAAAATTTACTATTCCAATAACAAATATACTAATTTGAATACTGATTCCTGTAAGCATTAATTGACATTAATAAATTCAAGAAGGGTATAATTGAAAAATACTAACTAAATTAATGAGTTAACTATATAACTACCCATTTCTTAATGTATGTGTGAAATCAACCGCAGGACTATCATTTTGAAACGGAGGGAGTATATATATATGAGAAAGACTCAATAGTTCCCTTGTAAAAATATGACGTAAAGTATCAGAAATTTTAATGAAAAAATATTAGTATTGATTAGAGTAGATTTGTCCTTATTTTTACTAGCTTTTTAGTTCGTTTTTGTATTTGTTTTTGGTATAAGTTGGATGATTTAAGCATAATTCCGTAACTCTATAATTCCAACTTATTTTACCGTATTTTGATCTTAATTGATGCAATTAGGTGATGTTTCGTTGTTTTTCACCTTACAGCTAAGTAACCGGAAGAGTTTAGCGAATAAAAGACGAAGTTCGATGTTCAAGAGTAGAAGAACAAGCTTTCCGGTGAAACGAGTAGCAAACGATCGAGAAATGGAGACCGACGCTCAGTCGCGTCGACTGACGCGACCTTCGACGCACCATCGACGCAAGCCGTGCCAGCGAGCCATGCTCGCGTCAGTCGACGCAAGGACGACACTCTGCCGACGCGATGCTCTGAAGCGTCGACGTCGACGCACCAAGGTCGACGCAATGCCGACGCTATGTTCTGAAGCGTCGATGTCGACGCACAACGTCGACGCACCTGCCAGCGACGCGCGCACCCTGCCTCCCGCACATGCCGAGCGCTGCCGACCAAGACTGCCGACAACCGCCGAGCGCCTGCTCGCGTCAGTCGACGCTCCGTCGACGCGACGGCCCAGAATTCGGAAATTAGGGTTTCTTGARCGCCAAGACTTGCAAAACCTATATAAACCCTTCATATTTCGAGTTTTCAGAGTGTGACACGACCCCCTAGGGTATTTTAGCTTATAATAACAATAATCCCACATCTCATAACGAGATTTGAAGACGGAGATCAAGGATCGAAGAACAACGCGTCCAAAACATCGAATTCGAGTTCGGGATTCACTCTTCGCCTAAGATCAACGTTCAACCTCTGGAATAGCTGGAGATTTTTACTGCTTTTAGTAGTTCGAATAAGTACTCTAAACTCTTAGTTAATTTAGTAGTTAATTTCTAGTTTAATTGTTAGTTTAATTCTTAGTTAATTTCTTAGTTAATGCTAGAACTAGTCCAATTAGCTTAATCGTTTATGCTTGTTACTGGATATTGGTTAATCTAGTTTATTTATGCGATCAATTCATGCTTAGTTATTCGTTAATCTTAGATTCGTATGATGCGATTGTTTKATGGTAGTTATTATATTTATGCTTTAGATTCCTTGCTTTAAATTCTTAGTTCTTAAGTTCAAGTAGTTTAAATTATTGCTCGTAGTTGATAATCTAGTTAGAGTAATTAGTTCAATTAGTTTTGGTTTAATTATTGCTTTAGTTTTAATGATCGCATCAATCTTTTCAAACCCCCAAATGTATATGTATGTTATTTGAAATTGAGAAAAACATTGATAGGACCGAACAGTTGTTTCCTCGAGAGATACGACTCGAGTCAAACTCATCACCCTACAGTTACCTCGTACACTTGCGAGCAAACTGACGTGCTTTTAAATTATTTTTGACTATGTTGTGCTGCTGGTTAACTCCTTCGTTTCTCCTTTCGTCACGTCTAGTGGAGTGTGACTTGTTTGGTTCACTACCATACCCAGTTTGAATGGGGCGTGGTGGTGATCTCGGTGGTGAATCGCAGTTTCGAACCGAATGTGCTCCTAACATAATGTCGGGAACTTGATCGCAAGCAAAATCAGTTGCTGTCGAGGAATTGTCCTCGGGAATAAGAACAGGTCTTGGTCTTGGCGGATTTGAACGGTGAATGTTGTCGATGAATGGCACAAGGTCGCGTTGAAGTGATCGCCTTCCTTGCATAAACTCAATCAACACGTCAAAGTACCAAATGGCAAAAACCAAGTAAAAGCAAATAAAATAATAAATTAAACAGGAAATAAAACGAAAAACATTTTTAATTCCTACTCGTTGCTTCCCCGGCAACGGCGCCAAATTTTTGACTCAAACTTTTGTGCACCCCGTTTTAAT
>BMAC01000333.1:963191-1000764 GCA_014905375.1 Phtheirospermum japonicum | reverse complement strand
ATTAAAATATTATTAAAATAATTTTTTTAGTTTTTAATATCAACACTAATTCAGTAGTATAAATCATAATTATATATATATATATATATATATATATATATATATATATATATATATATATATATATATAATTTTGTTGAGTTATTTAATTCATTTCAGAATTTTAAATATTTTAAGAGTCATTCAAAAATATTATTAGTTTCTCAAACAACAACAATTCTCAATATACTACACTAAAATATTTTAAATAAGTTATAATTAGTTATGTAAAACATAATATGATATATAGTATAAATGTAATAAATAATATTTCATAAACTTTGATATTTTATCATAATATGAAACATGATAGCAAGATATACATTTTATAATATCTGAATTAGATCTAAATAAATTATGTTAATATATTACATAAAAATAAGTGTGATAATAAAAATATATAAATTTATAAAACTAATTATATATTATACATATCATATTATTACATTCATATATTTAAATTTATAATATAAATCGGGTAGGGTATAATGCGGTAAACGGATAGGGTACCCACTAATGTACAAATCGGGTAATCGGGTAGGGTAATGGGTACAAACTTCATACCCGTACCCGATATTGTGGTTGGGGGTACTACCATCACCCGATCTGTTAGCCGACTTTTGTGTGTCCTACCCTACCTGAATTACCGGGTACCCGACGGGTACCCTATCCATCAGGTAAGATTGACATGCTAATGTGGGAGAACTCGGCTCAAAAGACTCTAAATGACATCCACTGATTCAGTATTAACAAACACCTTCAAATCCTTATATATTACAATGATCGCATGTTTTCAACATTTTTGCACCATAATATAGTCACTTGCTTCAACTACATGCCTTCTCTACTAAGAACTCTTTCAAATATACCACAACCCAATAACATAAGAAAAAGCATAAAATTCTACAAGAAATTAGTAACTTAATTTTACATGAGAATTGTAACGAAAGTTTTCTTAAATTCTTTCGATCATCGTTGGAGAAAATACAACCAATCGATTTCTTAACCAAGTGTGCATATCTTTTTCACTTGACCTAATGAGTTAGTAAACATAAAAAAAAAATCACAAAATGTCATTTTTTTGGTTTGTTTTCTTGAATGGAACTTCCATTAGATCTCTGTTTCCATGCCATCTACACTACACACACAACTCCCACTCCAACAAGTGTACTTGTAGTTAATCCTATCATTAATTGCAAGCAACCACTTATTTTCATTGAGACGTTGCATCAAACACTTTTTGTATACCTCTAATATCCAGAAACAAATAATATAAGTCTAGTCAAGTAATATTCACTTACATATTTCATTAAATATTTTTATCCAACAGTCAAAATTTAGAAAAAACAAGAATCAAATTGTCATTCAAATTACTGAAAATGTGAGATGAACCATGCCTAATTTAAAACCACTAATTGCTCCGCCATAGATTTTTTGAAAATGTTACATCTGTAATTAATTTGTTCATCATTTGCCGAATTGATGCTTTTTGACGTTCTTAGCAAACTCAGTTCGATATGTCGAGACCATCAAAGAAAACCCCCCAAACCTAGTAAGTATTGCTTTACACTATATTGAGTATTCCGGGATTTGTACATTACTTGTTGGGTTTGGATAGGCATAACTTTTTCTTCTGTTTAAATTTGTTTTCTTCTTCTTTGAAATCAACGTGCAATTTCATTTGTTTACTAGTATTTGCAGATTTTTTGGTCGAAGTATGATTTTTTTTTTCCTTTTTAAAATTCTTATCTAGTTTAAATTTTCGTAATTTCTTGTGCTAGTAAGCATAACTTAGGAGTGTAAAATTATCGGAATTTGTTGGATTATCTTACGGACTTTGAAATTTTATAGGGTACTGTGAGTGTTGTGTCGTTTGATAATTTTGGTTTATCACAGTAGTTTGGAAGAATTTGTAATGGATTTTAATTGGTATGAGTTTGGAAGTGAATAGAGTGGTATGGAATTAATTAGAAAGAAATTTGTGAGTAGTTTGAAATTCGATAATACAAAACGAATTGTGTGAAGTCTGAAAGCGAATCATTTGATATTGTGCGAGCAGTTTGGATTTTTTGTACTGTTTGTAGTTTGAATTCGATACTACAAAATGAATCGTGTGATTTTGAAAGTGAATTGTTTGATATTGTGTAAGTAGTTTGAAATGTTTTTGAATTGTGAGTTTTAAATTGTGTGAGTAGTTTAAAATTCAATATTGCAAAATGGGAAAAAAAAAAAAAAAAAGAATTAAATTTCGTTTGTCTGCTCTTTAAAAAGAAAAGTGAAAGAGTAGCCCTATTTAGCTCAAAATGCATATAAACACACCTTACCACTGTATTGATGATATTTATTATACACATATTATATGTTTAACTCTGCGTTAAGTGTGTTTATTCACTTACCTAACAATTTTTTATCCAAATGCTTTAGGAATGATTGTTTGGTTTTACAGGTTACATCATGAAACATGTAGTGATGAACGAATACTTCGAACTTGATGGTGACAGCGATGTCATGAATCAAAGCCGAACTCATTGAAGCAGGGTTTACGTCGTCGTGAGAAAAAATGCACGAATGTTGGCGGTTAATGTTTTGTCTAATTTTTTTCTTTTTTTCTTTTTATGTAATGTTTTGATCCAAATAGTATGGTAGTGCAATTATATTAGGATGTGCAGTATTTTCATTTACTCGATGGGTTTGTTTTGATTGAGAACACTTTTGGCTCGCGATCTTTTGGCCTTTTTATTAGATGGTATATGTTCTGGTTAAATTGGTTATTACCATAACCCTCTAAGCATTATTACATAATTACATGCAAGTTTTCCGGATAAGATATGTATAATTGGAATAGGGGTATTGTAAATTCTAAACTACTGTGTACCAACATTAATAATTCCATTATGGTTTGTGACATTATGTATTAATGACAATAAAAACTTATTTAATTTTTTTCGTAAATAGTAAAAAAAAAATCCGTAGTAGTTGTTGGAAAATATAATTGAAAAGGGCAATACAACATACAAATTCAATCTACTTTGTATCTTGAAAAAATGGTGGTATTGAGTAATAATGTCGTTACCGGGAAATGGTGGCATGAGTTTCTAGTGTTCGTAATGCTCGTTTAGAACTAGTTCGAAAATCTCACACTCCTTGGTATTATCATCAAGAAGGTCCATACAAGAAACAAAGAAATAAAGGAAAAAAATTAAAAGTTAATCGATACGCAATAGTTTGTAACATTTGTGGAGCTAGAAATTCCATAATACTTTATATCACAAGTTTATAAACCAATACTTCAATAGTCAAAATGATCTGATTAACCCAAATTACTGTGTATCACTGGTAGACCATATGTTGATAATTCCAAATTACTTTAAACCACTATTAGAAAATCTAATACTACTGTGAGCGAACATATGTTGATAATTCCAAATTACTTTGAAACACTGTTAGGAATTTCGATATTACTATAGGTGAAAGTGATGCGAATAACTCTAAACTACTTTGTGTAACAGGCACACCATATGGTGATAATTCCAAACTACTATGAACCAGTATTAGATAATTCCAAACTATTGTAGATGAAATTGACCCAAATAACAAAATGTTACATTGTATAAGAAGGTGAACAAAGATATAAATTCCCACCTACTATTTGACAATATTAGATAATTCGATACTCCTTGTAAAATGTTCCTACTAATAACGTGCTACTAATAATAATTCCAAACTAGGAACATAATGTATCTTTACGTCAATAAGAATATAGAGACTTTATTTGAAAAATAGTGCAACAGTGACGTCGATGCATAGGAAAACGTGGGTGAAAAACAACCTAGATCAACGAATAATTGCATCTTCTTGACAATCGAAGGGCATAAACATATAGTTCATTCACTGCATATGTTTTCCCCGACTACATAATGCAAACAAAAAGAAAAAAAGTGACTTCGATAAAATATATAAAATTGCCCAAAAAAAGTGCTAAAAAATGCTTGAAAACAAATTAAGACTATACATAATCGAAACTTTACCAAACAAAAAGTGCTTGAACATCAATACCCTGCCAAAAAAAATTACTTGAAAACATATTTAGATTGTACATAATCAATACTCCGCCAAATAAAAAGTTCTTGAAAATCGATGCTCTGCCAAAAAAAAAAAGTGCCAAAAAAAATTTGCTTGAAAGCACATAGAATAAATGAAAAATTGCTTGAACAATCGAGAACATTACAATACAGAAAGGTTGTATATAATCGATACTTTTCAACAAAAAGTGCTTGATAATTATGAAAAATCACTTACTTATATTGGTTTAAATTTTTATCTCTAAATATTAGGGATTTTGTCTGGAATCCTTAATTGGCTTTTCTAATGAAAAAAAATAGGCAAAGACTCAAATGTGACGGTCACACGGGTCTTCTGTCATGTGACGGAGCCCCAAACCCAATAAATCTGCCTAGTCCGACCCAATTTGATGGAACAAATTCGGGTTTGAATAGATATAGAGGTTCGTCACATGATAAATGATTCATGTGACCGTCACACAAGAGACTTGCTCAAAAAAATATACCTTGGAAGAAATTGAAAGTTGTGATAATAATTAGAGAGTGGGGTGGAGTTGCTTTGTTGAGAAAATCTTGGAGGCGTGGATCACGCTGGTTTACCATGCAAGTCGCTGAGTTGTTTTCCACGGGGCAGATTTGTCAATCCCCCAATATATGAGATATATTTGTCAATCCCGCAATATATATATAGGATTATATGAGATATATTTGTATTATATGCAAATAAAAATATTCGTAGGATTATAAGTAGGGGTGTAAATGAGCCAAACAGTTCGTGAGCTATTCGTTACCCGACTCGATAAAAACTCGCTCGAACTCGTTTAAAAAGGCTCGTTTGATAAATGAGCAAACTCTAGATTCATGGTATTCGGCTCGTTAGTGAGTTTTAAAGTGAGTTCGTTATTAAACTCGTATAAATTAAACTAATAATTTGATTTTAATTATAATTTTTATACTTGTTCATATGAAAAATATAGAAATATATATAAACTTATTTGTTTACGTATCTTAGTGGGTGTATTATATACTTTAAAAAATATTTTATTTTATTTTTGCAATAAAGTAAAGAATAATTTAATTAATAATTAATATATTTGAGCTCGTTTAGGTTCGATTAAACCCGAAAAAGCTCGCGAGCCATCAATATGTTCGTTAAAAAAGCTCGAGCTCGATAATAAACGAGCAAGCTCAAACTCTCTAAAATTCGACTCGACTCGTTTACAGCCCTAATTATAAGTAAATAGTGCTTATGTTTTAAGGAGTAATTGGGAATTTCCCAATCATAATTGCATCAATATTTCAGGAATTACAAATCGCCACTGGCCCATTTGATACCATGTGTCGACTCTGGAATCCATTGGCCCGACGAATCATGACTCGTTAGTGTGGTCTAACACAAGCGTTTATCTTGTTATAATTCTCTGTTTTATACATGGATAAATTTGAGATTTGTTTTTTACAGCCAAAATATGGGTTAAATATATTAAAATTAATATTATCCGAATTTATAGAAATATGAGTATAATCCGAATAAAGATAAATTATACGAAATATGAAGATGACTTCTTTTGTCGGTATTTGTAGTCCTTATTTAGTAAATATACATATTGAAGAATTATTCTAAATACTAAATACCATCTATTTTGAAGTATTTTTGTATATGATTTCCATGTTTATTACTATTCTAAAAGTGTTATAGATACAATCTATTATTAACATATTGTATGTATCACCAAGAAAATTTACACAAGTTATTTAAATTTATAATATATTAGTATTTGTTTAAAGCTTACTAGTAGTTTTGATTTAAATGTGAGATTCCTATGTAATATTAAGATTATAATTAAATGTGAAATTTATTTTATAATGAAAAAAAGTATTTCCAAATGTCTACTTAACAACAATGAGTACGACGCTATTTACTTCTGTTCATATGATATATAATTTTCTTATAAGTAGTTTTTGTTTAATTTTCAAGATTTTAGGATTTCTTAAATTTTAATGAAAATAAATACATTTTAAATCAGGATAAGTGTTATACGAGATATATAAATATAATAATACATGTTTAGAAAAGATCATGACAAAATAGCATATTCTTTTCAATAAATTCAGAAAATGTTTAGGTAACACGTAGCACGAATCCTCTTTCCCTGTCATTCCACTGTTCTGGTCGGGTCCGACGATGGTTATCCGCTTTATTCATAACGATGCTACCGAGTAAAAGGGAAGGCAGTGTTAATATACATAGATTTCTCTTGATAGCCTGTGAAATAGAATTGTGAAATAATCTAACACATTACTTAATATATAGCATTGACAAGCAATCAAGCATTATGAAATATGAATTCATAAACTATTCTCCATACAAAAACTAAGAATGGCACTTTCCAAGTGAAACGTCTTTCAGCTGATATTTGTCCCAGGAATTATTAGTTGATGCTGGCTTTTGTATTGATCGATGCATATACGTACCAACGCTTCAGCAACCTCGATATCTGCAATTCAATCATTGCTTTAAATCCACAGTTTTTTTCATTTCTCTTCAGTCTAAGTGCTATCTAAAGAACCATGTAAGAGGTATAAATATTTTTAAAAAGGAAAAAAAAGAGAGAGAGAGAGAGAGAAAGGTGATACCAATATGAATAATTTATTAAGTAGTATAGTTTTGGTCGCACATATTTTGATTTTTTCAAATTTTAATTTATAGTTTTGTGCAAGATTTATATGTTGAAATATTGAAATGCTTGAAGTTGCACAAAATTGAAAATTTATGGAAACAAAATTGTGCACATCAAAAATTCCAGGAACAAAAGTGTTACATTTGATACACGAGTGATATGAGGATGAAAACATGGAGGACATTAATAACAATTCGGGCATTTACGCATTTATTTTATATGTGAATTAATATTAAAAAAAAAAAAAAGTGATACATGTGACGCATCCAAAACTAAACATGCCTTCCTCTTATACTTAGAGCATTACACTACTCCAAATCTAATGTTATTATTATGAGGCGAGGTGAGGCGATTACAAAAATTCAGAAAAGACAAAGTGGGGGTCGATTCCTTGCAGCTCCCAACGTACAACCAGTAACTGCACAAGTTTCCACACGTCCTTGCAATACTGGGCTGGGAACAAGAGTGGATTCGTCTCCAAAGTAGTACTCTTTCCTAATGAACCCATCAACTCTTGCAAGACCTCCATTTTTCTTCTTATTTTATGCTCTTCTAACTATGTTTCCTCAGTTGCTACCTGTTTCATTATGATTTTATACTTGTTTACGGGTATACTTATGCGATGCATGCCAAGGGCATGACATAGTTAGTTAATCTTTTTACTATATATATATATATATATATATTTTTAATAATGGAACCACAACTTTCCATGGATGCAGCCAATATTTTGCCCATTTACATCTCTTGTGAAAAGCATGATCTTATTATAGTGTAATTTGAAACTATCATTACTTGGCGAGGATTAAAAAGAACACTGTATATAAAAATTGGTGGTGGTCACGGTATCGATTTTTTTATTAATTTTTAATCGAATTATTTATTGCGGTTTTATTAAAAGTTTAATTTTTTATTGCGGTTTTCTGAATAAAATAAAATTTGTGGATTTGAACGGTTTTGGGTGATTGTTTTGTTTCGTTAAGTATTATACTTATCCCGACTTTTTATTGATATTGGAATTCTTTTTCTTCTAAAATAAGATAATTTTGCAAATATAATACATTTAGCATTATCATTTAACTTAATTACATTCCAAATTTGATGCATTATTATGATATATTAATAATAACGTTGATTGCAAAGCATATTATATTTTTGGAACACTTTTTTTTTTTTACTAAAAAACATGTAAAATTCATTTTATTTGGAATTCTAAGTTGATTCGACTAACGAGTAACTATTTTTAATAGATTCATATTCATGTTCATTCAACTCTATAAAAATAGGAGAAAAATAATTTTTATAAATATTAAAATTATATAAGTGTAGTGCGGTGCTTTTACTTCCAAAACAAATACCAACTAAGAAGGCAATGCGGTTCATTCAATATTTTCAATCACGCTTTTAATAAAAAAAATAAAAAAACAATTATAAGCGATGCGGTGCGGGCGGTACATAGGTTTTTAAATAATTATTCACATTGAATCGAATTTTTTACACTTATTTTTTTATTAAATAAAAATTCGTTCGCAAGAGAATGGAGCAATTGTAAGTGGTAAGTTTGACTCGAGTCGAGTCTCTCGAGAAAAACTAATCGAAGCAGTTTTTGTATTTGATTTCACGAATAAGAAAATAAAGAAAAAACTACGCTAAACACTCGGTCAAGTTTTGGTTTGTAAGTTGTAATAACTAAGACGATGATTTAAATGACGAGCAATGAAATCAAAAACGTTGAAAAATTTATAAAACGGGGGTATAGGACTCTAAAATCGTCTTCACGATCAATTGACATTTCATCGAACACTTAATCTACGAGTTGGGTTATCAATCCCAACTTGTAGATTAAACACCCGATAATCTCAATTGATGGGTTTAAACGACTCTAGGTACTAGACCCGTGAATTTTAACCAACAATCATCAAGAAATACGATAATTAAAACTCAACGCAGTATGAACATGACTAAATAGATAAAAAGTTTCAAAGAGGTCAACAATGGAAAATGATTTTCGAAAAACAATAATTATTACCATATGAATTTCTATTAATTATATAACATGAAACCATGAAAAATTCAGGAAAAATAATTACGAAACAAGAAATTCACAATCCAACAAAAACACATAATCAAAAGAAGCACAAATTGGAATAATTGAAGAAATGAAATTAAAAGCTTGCTTATAAAGGACAGTTTCAACGTTCAAACGAGAAAATTCATGAATTAAAACTAATCTACGTCCAACATCCAAGCAAAACTCAAGAAATATTCTACTTAATCCAAAAGCTGAAAATTGAAATGAAGAAATTAGAGAAAAGAAATGAAGGGAAATGAAGAAAATTCCTGGGCTTGTCAAACCCTAAAAAGTTCAAGAGCTTCTTATTCTGAGAAAGGAAATATATATATATATACATATATATATATATATATATATATATATATATATATATATAGGATTAGGTTCAAATGAGAACTCCGTCATTATATGTGAACCTAGGGACTAATCCTGGCCTTAGATCTAATATTGCACAGTACAATTATATGTCCAGGTTCATTGTGCTTTTTACACAGTACTGTAGTACTAAAATCAGTCCGGTTTTTTTAATTTAATTATATATATATTTTTTTTACGTTTTAAAACATGCAATATGTATCTTAAATTGTAAATCTTGAAAATGTGATTAATTTGATATATATTTCATTCAAAACGAATAAAATTTGAAAAGGTTATGGTTTGTTGAAAATTTGAGTTTAATTTCAAATTTTTGAATTTGTAATTTATATACGAAATTTGCGATACTTTTTGTATACAATCGTAGTGTTTTTTTTCTTAATCTATTGATACAATCGTAGTGTTTTTTTTCTTAATCTATTGTACTTTCTAAAGAACAATGTAGTGATCTTTGTAAAAGTTGATATATGTCCAAAATACCTTTTATAATTAATTAATGCATTTTTTTACATTATTACCATGCTGACATGTCATGATCTCAACCATCAAGATTATCCAATCTAATGGTCAAGATGAGTCCCTAAGTTCACATATAATGACGGGTTCTCATTTGAACCCAACCCTATATATATATATGGTGGTGAAAGTGGAGGCAAAATAGTCGTTTTGCCCAAAATGGCCTAACCATAATAGACCCGTCAATGGCGCGTCGACGGATTGCGTCGATCGACGGTGGCTGGGCGTCGACGGGCGCGTCGATTGGTCGTCGATGACGCATCTATCGGTGATTGTGCTTTGCGGGTTCGAGTCATGTTTTCGTCAAATCGAGCCAGTTGTGATTATCGGGAACGTTCTTAGGCTTGATTGACTACCCTAAAATAAAGAAAAGCAAAATAACATAAAAATTTATAAAAAGTAAAAGAGAAGTACGAAAAGTATAAAAAGACGACAAAAGTTACAAAAATACAAAATAAGAAAATACGGGACAAAATACGACTCAAACCCAACTAAAGCACACACAACAAGACACAAAAACACACAAAAATCACACACAAATATGTACAAATCACTTATCCCTAACAAAACAATCATGAAGATTGTTGTTATTATTTTCTAAAAAAGTAAATAAAAACCATTTCCTTCGGACGGATATCTTAAATTTCGAAATCACAATATTGTTGTAAATAATTTATATTGTACTTATAAATAGACGCCTCTAGTTCTCATAATAATACTACTCCATATATATTTCTCTCCTCACATATTCAACTATTCTCTCTAATTTGGTAGACGTTATCAGTACGAGAACTCTAACTTGGTTTACGGTTACTATTCAAAACAATTTTTTTTTAAGATTACTAATTTAGTACATATCAGTATATAAATGGGTTGTATAGATCATATGGACATAATTGATTCTCAATCACATATAATTATAGATGTGAACGCAGTTATGGACGTGTGCGTATATATGGACGTAGACGCGGACATGGTAAAATCGCTGATAATAAAAGACAAAAAACATCCGATTGCAACAATATGTTGTGGAATGAGTAATTGAGAAGGAAATCGGTAATGAGATAAAAGTAGAAACGAGGAAGGTTACATTTAGATTGAAGGTGATGAAGACCCGCGCTGTGATAATTGAAGCTGGCGGGTTATTTTCATTATGGGTAGTTTATTATTATGTTTGGTTCATTTATTTTTCTTTTAATCAGGAAAAGCTTCAAGCAGTTGCAAACAATGTTAGATTTTACTCATTTTAGTGAGATGGTATACATTGCAAGCATTCACGAGTGTCCAGTTAGTTAACCACATTAAAGAAATTCACCGTGATAAGAAGGGGACAACATTGTAAAATATATCAATTAAAGTTGAGTTCTTGCAGCAAAATTTTGATTACGAAAAACAAATATATCATTTGATTTCTAACATGGACACAAGATCAAGTTGAATTTTAGGAATTGCTTCTTGTCATGACCATTTAATGATATCTAAGTATTTAGCAGTCTTTTCATATTATTGGCATTTTGCACTTTTTCATGTTTTATTGTAATGTTTTTTACTTTCACTTTACTTTGAGTTAGCCATTTCCCCATAAGTAAAATGTTGTAGCACATCATTTATTTAGCAAATTAGTATAAGCTTAAAATTGATATATGCAAACTTGTAAGATATTTGTAATATTGTGGCAATTGAATTTTTTTAATACAAGATCATTTACTAAAGATGATGACGCTATTTAAAAACATTGTTTCACGCTGGTAAACAACGATTCTAAGAAACGCCAACGTTCAATACAAAAACTTTGAAAGTGCACACAATTTCCATACCTCAACCTTATAAGCCAGCCACGTGTCAATCTTGTCAACCCCATTCCCCCAAAGGGTTTATGTGCAGCCCCCTTTCAATTTAGCCCTTCTTTATCAAAAACCCTGAGAAATCAAATCGGATTTCAACTGCTTCTCTTCTAAAATGAAGCTCCTTCGTGTATTCTCAGGTCCTCACACTCAAATCTAACTCATATACATGTATAAAACAACGTGTGTATATACGTTGTGATTATTGAAAATGTTATTGATTTTTTATTTTATTTTCTTGTTTGTGATTTTGTTTACTCAGGAAATCACCGTGCTGTAGTTCGAGTGCTAGGGCGCCGGAATTTCAGTGCGCCGTCAGAGGAGTATTTGAGGAGAAATTATGCCAACAATGAGGCCGAATACAACACCGTCATTAGCTCCCTCACTTTTCAGCGAAGGTTTTTATTTATTTTTTATTTTATAATTATTATGAAAAATAAAAATAAATTGTGCAATGTTGCAGTTTCGATTTAGGAATTGGTAATTAGTGTGTGAGAAGGAAAATTTTCAGATACGAGATGCAAACATGGTGTAATTTCCAAACATTTTTTTTTTCAATTGGTTTAGGATTTTTTGTATTAATGCTGTTTGTGATGTTGGGTAATATTTTTAGGTACTATCTGTTGAGGGATGTGTATGATGATATGATGCTGGATGGAGTAAAGCCAGAGAGGGACACATTTCACGCTCTCGTTGCAGGGACAATGAGAGGGGCTCGAATGCAAGACGCGTTTTTCTTCCGCAACGAGATGAAATCCCTGGGTTTGGTTCCTGACGTATGTCGTTCATACAAATCTATAGACTCTGGGATGATGACATCATCACTTGTGCCTTTTATGTTAATCATCTACAATCATTTTGTTTGAGAAGTGCCTTTTTATTTTTCCCCAGGTTACTTTATACAATTACTTGATATCCACAAGTGGAAAGTGCAAGAATTCCGATCAGGCGGTCCGGGTATTTTTCATTTATATCAGCTTATGTCGTTTGATATAAGATATATTTAGTTGATTATGTCTGAATGTTAAATTTCTTATGATTTTTTCCCCTTCGGACTGGAAGCTTCTGGATGAAATGAAGAGATATGAAGTGAAACCTAATGGGCAAACCTACATATGTCTACTTCATGCCTGTGCAGCATCTGGCAGATTAGATCGAGTGTAAGCTTATTCTTATGATGATTTGGGGCATTAATTTTTTTTTCCCTCTAGATTGATGATGATTCTTTTATTCCGTTTGGACTGCCATTTGCTAATTAAATAACAGCATTGCCTAATTTTCATTTTGCAGATATGCTATAGTTCGAGATATGACATCTGCTGGTCTTGGTTTGAACAAATATTGTTATGCTGGACTTATAATTGCACACAGGAATAAGACACCTCTCTCTGAAGATACAGCCTCCAAAGTAATTATCAGTTTCACATGATTTTTTTTTATTGAAGTTGGTGCTTGTTATTATCAATTTAAAGATGTACTGAATATTTTCTTACGACCTTTTCTTTCCGGAAAAGATTATTGAGCTTGTTGAGCAGTCTAAAGGATGGTCTGCAGTTGATCAAACAAAAGACAATGCCGAAAATCATATGATGGGTATTTCTGAAGAAGAATTGTACAATCTCCCTACAGCTGATTATATTAATCGCCGTGGTGGATTCATATTCAGACAGTTGACCGTATACCATGTAGCGTTTCATGCTTGTGCTGACCTTACGGATGTCCAGGTAACAAGTGTCTCTAATTGTTGACATCCTGCTGGTTTTATATTTTAATTGAACTTTAATTTTCTTTTTTCCTTTTTATTTATTATTGGCATGATATTATTCAAAAATGAGTCAATTTCGACGCATTGCCGCACATTTCCTTCTGTTATGAATGGAATTACATTACTTTTCTAATTTCTTTATTATGTGATTTCCATCTTCTCAAGTTTGCAATAAATAAAGGTCTGATTTCTGCAGTTATACAAAACCTGTGTCTGACAGGCTTGTTAATGCAATTAAAAATAATAAAATAATTTTATTTTCAATATGTTCGGTTGTTATATAAAATAGTTTTTATGGTGCTTACTCGTGGTTGGGATGGAATGACAAATTAGAGGTTATCCATATCAAAGACTGAAATGACATTGTCTCGTGCTTCAAAGTTTTAAAGCATAATCATAGCATCAATATTACATGATTTTATACTCGTTTTAATCAATAACTAGGGATAATAGGTGGGTTGCCTACATTTCTCCTATTTTGTCAGTATAAAATTTCCATAATAAAGGAATCATTCGTTGCATATTCAAAAATTGTATCTTCTACACTGGGTCAAGCTCGCAAGAATTTATTACTCCTCGAAATTTCTGTGTCTTTACTCACATTTAGGTTGGCCTTTGTATCCTGGCAGGCTACTGATAAACTTTTGGAGTTGCTCGAGAGGGATGGAAAAACCCCAGATGTTTTTATTTTGATGCAAGTTATGAGGTACCTTTTTTCGGTCTACTTTTTTGGGCTAGGTTAGTATGTGCGTAATAAGGTTTGTCGGACGGAAAACTTAAAACTTTTTCACATGATTCGGTTTGTTCCTAGTACGCCATTACGTGCTATTGTCCAAAGCCACAAATAAATTGAGATTCGTAAGTCTCAAAACCTTAGTCTCGACTCACTCCTCAACTATTGACTTTAGAGCTACTAGACTTGCTTTATAAACTTTGTTTGAGACTTCATTTCTTTGGTGTTAACTTAATTTTGACTTGCTATTTGCTCATTTGTTGATATTTTCTTGTTGCTAATTTTTAGCAATTTTTAATTGTTTTTTAAGTAAAATCTTATGATTTACGATGCGATTGACGATTCCAATTTTAAGCTTAACGATTCGATCCAAATTTCGACAACCTTGCTTGTGGTTGAAATTTCCGTATGTGTGCCAGCCTTTTTTTTGCGATATAGTCATATACAAGTACCTACAATAATCGATACTCTTAAATTGAGTAGGCTTCAGGATAAGTAGTCTCTAGTTATAATTTTTTAGTTTGTCGACATCATTTTTATGTCTCACAAAATGGAATTTTTAATATTCACCTAGGAATTCTTAGCATGTCTGGGGACCCTTGCAATCGAATTTTGATCTAAAAGTTAAGCTGATTCACAAAATTTAGGACTTCAAAGTACCATAAAATAAATAGACTTTTTAGGAAAGAGATCAATTTTAGAAAGCCCGTCCTAAAGAAGTGAAACTTCTAAGGAGATTAATTTCTTTTTTCCCTTTTAGTTTCAAATAAGAAAACCCTGTGTTATAATCCTGCAGCTGTATAATAATTCTTGATTTTCAAATATGTATAAAAATTCGTATAATAAATTCTAGATGTCGTATCGAAAAACTACTTTTTTCATTCTGCTAATGTCAGCTCTCAATGCACAACTCCTCATGCAGATGCTATCTTCATGCTGGGGACGTAGACCGTTCCCTGAAACTTTTTGAAGACTACATGAGTTCGAACAGACCCCCTATGGTAGAACTATATGCGGTGAGTTCTTAAAGATACATGATTTTCTTCGTCCAAATAATACGTTTCTTTTGGACTTCTTTTGATATATAGTGATTTTAACGATTTTGATTAAACTAATTTCATATTTTCTTGATAGCTAAACTTGTGAACTTTATATGTCCTGTTATGCGATTAAATTTGATAAATAATTGCCTTATTTATTTTATAATTTTTAATATTTTCTTAATTTTTTATATCTGCAGACACTTGCAGAAGGAGCAATGGTAGGATATACACCCAGGGGCATGCAACTTGCTCAAGAGACTCTGGTATGACAAGTCTTGTGAAGGGTCTTTGAATAATTTACTCAAATTATCTAATTATGTTAAACATTATAGACAAATGTTGGTTGATGTTGCCTATCAACTATGTTTACTTCTGACTTGAGTTGTCGATATTGAGTAACTTTTCCTAAACATAATTTTCAATCATCAACCAGGTCAATATGCAATCCAGGGACATATTCTTGAGTTTTAAGATGGCAAATGATCTCCTCCTCACTGCCGCGGGTGACACGGTAGATCCATCGATATTTATTTTCTTAATTTTATTACTATTCTTATTATTATTATCATTATTATTATTATTATTATTATTATTATTATTATTATTATTATATTACTATTATTATGTCACTTTTCTGTGACTGCATGTTTTCGTCATTACTGTTTTCTTTTTAGACCAACTATTCTTTATATTGTTCTACAGAATGACGCGTATACAGTTGCCAACTTCATATGGGATCTGATGCAATCTCGTAATATGATCCCGACACTCCCTGCCGTTGAAGCATATTACAATGGATTGAAAGTGAGTTTGGAATTTATTTATTTTGGGATCACTACATTGTCTTGAGGTTTAGTCTAATTATTTAAAGAAAAAAAAAAGATTTTTTTTTTAATTTTAATTTTTTTGGGGTATAAATTATCCATTATTTTGGACTCATATAATTGTTCAAATTTCTTTGCCATTTCAGAAAAGAGAAGAAAACATACCTGAGGGTGACCCACGGCTGTCGATAGTTTCCTCAACTCTCAACAAACTCCGACTTAAAGTTGGACCTGGAGGTGGAAGATAGAAAAAGCAAATGTTTTTTTTTTTGGTTGGATTATAGCACTCACCTAAGTTAGTCATCATTTTATGCTAATTTTGTCTTTATTTGAATATTTATAGATCAAGGGCTTCTATGAGTGGTAATGCTAATAAATCAAAACCCATAAACTTCACACATTCTATGCCAACTTGAGAATTTCAAGCTTATATGCAAATATTGCACCGTTTAAAAACAAAAGAAAGAAACTATAGTGATGAAGAACAACAGTCAAAATGTGCTGGATCTGTTGGGCAAATTCAACAAACCACATGGTGAGCTGAGTTGAAATTTAGAACTCATTTAGAAATTGAGTCCAAATGGATCAATCTGTTTTGGTTGAGTGTAACATGCTCGCACAGGTAACCAAGAAACAAATACGTACGGCAATACCAATCAAGTTTTATAGCACATACCACCTGGCTATCCAGGAAAGCAAATTCCGTAAATTATATAAAGTTAATTGAAATATCTTCAACTGTACAATATTTATCACAATATCTCATCATGGTTCAATCAAATCCAACAGCTGAGGCACATAGAGTGAATCAAGAATTTCAGTTACAACATCCACCACTTTGAGCAACTGGTCCATCTCTCCCTCCACCTTGACCTTGCGATCGCCCATACCCAACTTTAATGCCCGATGTCTGCAATTTCATATCAAATATAAAAAACCAATAAAGTTAGTTTCCCTTTTTATTAAAAAAAAAAAGAGAAAAAAAGCAGAGACCACAACAGAAATCTTTTACCTCATTGGACACATCAAAGACTCCTTCCTGAATCTTCTCAAGTATCTTGACCGATGTCTTTGTGAACGCCTACTCATGAAATTCATCGAGAAAAATAAGAATGATAATCCCAACAAAATTAGGTAACATTAGTATATGCAAGCCTTTCTTTTTTCCCCTTCCGGTTTTGCTTCAAAAAATAGTACCTCCTCAACGTTTTGGGCTGTTCTTGCAGATGCTTCCAAGAATAGAAGCCCGTTTTCTTTTGCAAATTGTTCGCCTTCCTCTTTGCTTACAGCTCTTCGGTGTGCAAGATCACCTTTGTTTCCTACGAGCATGATTGTCATGTTTGGGTTTGCATGCTGCCGAGCATCTTCGAGCCAGCTTGCAAGATGATTAAATGTCTCCCTCCTAGCAAACATAAGATATTCCCAGTTTATGGAATAAGCTAATTCAATAAATAAATAAATGAAACAAAATTGTTTGCCAACACACTGAAAATTTTGGTGCTTTAGATTTTTAGTATCATAAAAAGCTTTTATTCTACATCCAGTCTATGAAAATTAAATCAAACAAAATATGCGTCCCATGTTTATTTTATATTCCAATTTCTTCTTTGATAAGAAAGAACTCCAGTTGTTATAATTGAACTTTGTTTACACAGACACGATAAAAAGATAAATAATCATTCGGCTACCTGGTGATGTCATAAACGAGTAGTGCGCCGGCTGCTCCTCTGTAATACGATCGAGTGATGGACCTGAAGGACTCTTGGCCAGCCTGAAATAAAAAGACACACACATAAGGTACACAAAAGATTGTACGAAATACAAATTATTTAAGTGATTATAATAGAAATAACAACAAATCACGAAATAATTACTATTTTTCAAATGCAGATGAACAGAGAGGGCTCCAGCACAACAGGGATCAAGCAACTCAAATAAGATCAACTTTTGGGTGTTAGGTCACAAACTAAGATCAATTGACCAAAACTCATTTTTCAAAAAAATTGCCGAATTATCCCCAACACACCAAATAATCGCACGCAATTGAGCACGAGAAAACAAGTTAACACGTTAACGAACAAAACTGAAATAGAAAACAAGTTCAGCGAATTACAGTATCCCATATCTGAAGCTTAAGCGGCTGGCCGTCGATGGTGACCATCCGAGCACCGAATTCAACTCCGATCGTGAGATCATGCACCGGCTGGAACCTTTTATCGGTGAATTGCAAAAGCAAACACGATTTGCCCACACCTACAACCACGACTATCGATTATTCACAAACAATGTCGAAATTCCAATACTTAGTAGCCAAGTAGTAACTAGGGCTTTACAGAAAACTCCATACCTGTGTCGCCGATGATTATGTACTTGAACAGGTAGTCGTACGACATTCTTCACTCCAATACGACGACGTTTGCAGCGATGATGGAGGGGGAATATGATAGCTATACTCTGTTTCTCCTAAATGTATTTGTATGTACACGTATTATGTAGTCGTAATACAAAATAAGATACAGAGCGAGATTGGATACCGAATTACGCCATTGCCGGACCCGGATATATGCTCGCCGACATATCTTCAAGTTTATTATATTTGACATTTAAAAAAAAAAAAAAAAAATCCCAAATATTAACACGCAAATTATGTGATTGTTCAATTTACCAAGGTTATATTTGATAATCTAACTTGTTAAATACCTGCCACACAAAGCCCCTATAGCTCAGTGGTAGAGCGTCAGTCTTGTAAACTGAAGGTCTGTAGTTCGATCCTGCATGGGGGCATATATTTTTTTTACAAAGAGTAAAAAAGTTTTAACCTTTCTCCAAAATAAGCAAAATCGCGTTATAAATTTTTTTTTTTTAATCAGTGATGTTTCTATCTATATTCTACCATGAATCCAGCTCCGAGCATTAACAAAAGCCCCAAAACCAACCATCGTTTTTCATCTTCAACATCACAGCTGAATTAGTTGAGCAATTGTTTTTGATTCAACAATGGCGTCTCCAGCTCTCCAGAAACTACTCAGAAACCAACAATCCCAATCCGCATCAAAAACCTTAACCTATTTGCGCCAACCCTTTTCACTGGCCCGAACCTCCAAACCCTATGATACAACGTCATTTTCAAATCACCCCGAAATCGATTATGTGAAACCAATTCAATCCTCTTGTGGGCACATTTACCCTACTTTCCCATTCGGATTTTTTCTTGACCCGATTTCTCCGACCCAATTAATTCGATCTGAACCCCACGCCGAAACGACGCCGGATGAGTCTGTTATCATACGAGCTGACAGTGTGAAGAAGAAGAGGAAAAAGAAGATGAACAAGCACAAGCTGAGGAAGCTAAGGAAGCGTCTCAGGAAGAAAACGAAAACGTAGTTCCGATTATCTTTGCCGTTTCGGTGAGAATTTGTTGTTTTTCCTTTTGTTTTGCAGAATGAAATTAGGGATTAATTTACTTTTGTTCACATTCTCGCATGATCCACCAACGAAGGTGTTTACTCCGTACTGATGTAGAAAAAATCAATAATTTATAATTGCTACATTTTGTGGTGGGATATTTTTTTGGTCATTGCTGTGAGAGCGTATAAGCCTGTTTTTTGCGATTATGTCGATCCTTTTCTTATGTTATGGTATAAATCAAAATATTCTTATGGTGTAAAATGGCGCTTATGGTACTAATTTACATTCTTGAGCTACAGATTTAAGTGGGTTGCTACGTCTTGTTAATTTATAGTTTTGGACCTACTTAGACTACTTGGTTGGGATTGATATGCGGTTTTTAGGATAGAACATGAGTTCAGCAAGATAATATGCAAGTACAGGAATGTCTTTTGATGAGGTAAAGCGTTTACAGAAACGTTAAATAATCTGTGGATATTGTTTGGCACAAAATAAATAATATGAAAAAGTCTCTGAATATACTATGTTCAGGCCAGGGTAAATATTGTCGGTTTATTTATTTATAATAACAAATATTTTAAAAATAATCTCAGGTCACTATACATTATACAATGCTCTATATCTGTGGATGAGCCATTTTAATCTTCTCCATTTTATATTACCAGTCAAGTAGATGGTTGATGAGCAAATAAATCCAGGAAGCTTTTTCTGAGTATTAGTAACTGAGGCTGTGTGAAATTAGTTACAGGCTATGTGAAACTTCGGAGTTTTTTTTGCAGTTGAACTGTGTTTTCATTTTGGGCCACCAAACACCAATAAATTTGTGTTTGCACTTGGAAATGAAATATGGGGTTCTAGAAATGTGATCCTAGCATGCCCTAGTATGCTCCTGTTACATCTTGTAGGTTTCTTGTGGCGTTTCTATATTAAGGGCATTTTTGGCTCATGAGTCATGTGAGCCTAGCATAGTTTTTGTGTATGAAACTACCAATGCGAGCTTACAATTGGGAGTCATTAGGTTTATTTACGTGTTTATGTTTTTTGCACTTATATATTACAAGAAGTGTTTGCAATCTCTAAAAAAAAGTGATTGCTAGCTTTTGGCTGGAAAATAAAAATTAAAAAAGAGTAGCTTTTAGTTTTTTTTTCAAATACCACCTTTCGCTTGTGATTTCGTAGAATTTTATCAAAATCTAAAAGTCGAGGGAACTTTGTTTTCAACTTCTGATTCTGCTTCTGGTTCGACTTTCACAAACATATACACACTTTTATTTCCAACTTCTGATTCTCAACTACTTTTAGCTTCTGCTATGATTAATCACTTTTTTTCTAAAAGCAAAAGTTTTTGACAAAACAGTCCCATACCCAGTGACAAGAGTGATTTAAATTCCTTCATAACTTTGCTGAATTCGTGTAATTTATCAGATATGAATTATGAAAATTTTATCCTGTTCAAATCAAACTTTTCCATGGTTGCTGTAGTTCGTTCTTGATATGGTTAGTTTCTTTTTCCCTTCAAATCAATCTATCATTTCTCATACCATGTTTTCACTGATTGTGACAATTGTGGGGGGCTTCTTTATTACGCAAAATGTGGGTTTATATCTGTATATTCAGTTGCATTGTCTGATCATAATTATGAGTTATCATTGGTGGTTTAATTTGCGGACCACAGTTTTCTCATTTTCCTCGCTGTGATCTTTATTATTGTCTGTTAATGCAATTTAAAGACTCATAAATTCATTCGGTGCTTTGAGTTTTCCATTCATGTGTTCAAATTCTTGCTGGTGTTTACGGATTGTAGTATGCTCATAATCGTGTCAATTGACATTTGCTAGTTTTTGTATTTTTTTTGAAAATCATATCGATTGGGCCTGTTGCCATAATTGATTAATTTCCAAACTTATGTAAATGTCGTCTTAAAACACATGATTAGCTGGCCTCTATGACCAAAGGGAACATCCTTGTCCACTAATTCCTAATAGCACGAGCCATCATCAAATTATTATAACCCCGTGGTATATTTGGAAAAAAAAAAAAAGAAGATTGGCACATGCTAAAAATTAATATAAAACTCATTTGTTGAAATTTCAGCCTCAATCACCTAACCTTTTACACCATTTAATGATCTAAAGAGTTTGGCCATAAAGAAAAAGCTAGAAGAGGGGACACCCACCTTTTTGCGCCTTGTCCATTTGAATTTGGTGAAGTTGTGTTCTTTATGCGTGTCAATATATTGTTATTGTTGCTTTTGTTTATTTGAAAAAAAAAAAAGAAAAAAAACATAATTGCCTATATCAAGAGTTTGTAAAATTACATTTGCAAGTAATTGAGGATTACATCATTACTTTCAGCAGTCCGCATGCCATCTGATGCTATAAAACAGTATTCTAAAATGTGGTATCTATGAAATAAAAAATGGAATCGTAGATGTATTTTCAGGCAAGTAGATAAAAGTTGGATTTGCCTAGATTCTAATGTGCAATTTGGAGACTAGGTAGTATGTAACGCCAGTTTTTTTTTTATTCTGATTGACTCTCTTTATTAATTTAAAATGTAATTCTTTAACACGTTCAACGTTTAAGATATGAGTCGTATGACCTTGTTTTTGTTACTATGTTTTTGTTGCAAAGTCGAGAGATTCAAAACATTGAATAATTTAATTTTATAATGCAAAATTAATTTTATTTTTCAATTAACAGCTCTTCCGAAATGAAAAAAGGTCAACCATCCGCCAATTTCACAATCCGTGTATGACCCAATAAATATGTGGGTGTAATTTTAAAACACATTTAAATGTCAATTTTGCAGAGTTCTTTTTCGTAAATGAACTTCTACAATATCCGGATAATGTATTTTGATGAAAGTATCAAGACAACTAATTAAGTCCAAAATTATCAAATCAGTAGTTAGGATGGGCATTAGGCCAAATGGATTGAGATATATGCACAAATGAAGGCAATCAACATCGGAGGGAGAACATTATTAGTAGGTGTGTAACCAAACATGGCATGTGGGCACATACCACGCCAAAAGCAAGTCCTATCTTGATGCATGCAATAATTTGCATATATTCAAAACACATCTTGTTCAATTTGAACTCAAATTTCCAATTTCCACCCGTATTTCACTAATTTATACACAAATGTTATCACTAGACACAAATATTCACCGATGTATAAATAAATATTTATCAATCGATACGTGAAAGTTTATTAAAGTCTTCGAATTCTATTAGTTTCTATTAGGCCGATCCTAAACATGTAAGAAAAATAATTAGAAAATAAAAATGGGAAAAAAAAATCGGGGGATGGGGGGTCAAGACCACTCATGTCCTTTTCGAAAAAAATTCAGAGGGACAATAATGCAAACACCTCCCATGCGCCATCAAAGTCTTGAAAAATAAACTGCAAAGTAAGCAAGCACACACTGGGACACTATCACTAGCGCTAAACAAGTTTTTATTACTTTCTCTCTCTGTATCTATATCGCTCTCTTTCCTTTTTCCGCCTCCCCACTTTACTTTGCTTCTTTCTCACATTTCTACTCATTTCCTTTATACCTTTAGCATTTCATAATTCTGTTATCAACGGTATGCAGACACAGTCACAGACACCGCATATTCTTCATCCGAGTTTGAATTGCTCATCTTAGATTAGACTGAATTAGATTGATTTTTCTTTTCTTTTTTTTATATATATATATTTTTTCGTTGTGTTTCAGTAATAAATTTGAAGTGTATGTTGAATTGGGGGCGAGCGGTTGAATTGTCAGCTCCGAGAAAGGGAATTGAAATTGAGCTGGGCGAGTGACGGCAGCGATGGGCGGGGTGACGTCATCGATGGCGGCGAAGTTCGCTTTTTTTCCGCCTAGCCCGCCGTCGTACAAGGTGGTGCACGACGGCGCGACGGGGCTGCTGCTGCTAAGCCCGTTCCCCCACCGCGAGAACGTGGAGGTCATGAGGCTGCGCACGCGGCGGGGGACGGAGATAGTGGCGATGTACGTGCGCCACCCGATGGCGAGCTCCACGGTGCTTTACTCGCACGGCAACGCCGCCGATCTGGGGCAGATGTACGAGCTGTTCATCGAGCTTAGCATACACTTGCGCGTCAATCTCCTCGGGTAATTATAATTTTCTATCTCTAATTTCTGTTTGTTCTGCTTTTTTCTCTTTTTTTAATTAATGCACAAAAATGGAGTTTGGTATCAGATCAAAGAGAAACGAAGAAGCTGTGAAAGCATAAGCAAATTGTTTTTGAGATTGATCGGAAAGTTTTTGTTTGCTTTTTTGTTGAATTGAGAAATGCCAATTCTTTAATGCTTTAATCAACCTTAATTTGGTAATTTGGCCCTTCAAAGGGGAAAAAGAAGTTTGGAAGGAAATTAGTTGTTAAATCAATCCAATTGCGTTTCTTGCTGTAGGCCTTTTCCGCATATTCCGGGAGCTAGTGATTTAGCACTGTTCCACATAAATTTAATATTTTTGTTTTAATTAATACTTGATTTTATTTTTTTAAAAAGTAAAAAAAATAATAATAATACTTTCATTCATGTTTAAAAGTGTTACTTTTTCGACAATTCCTGAAACAGGAATTTGCAATATACTGGTATTTGGCATTTGGGTTTATCAATTTCTCCAATATTTTGTCCTTGGCAGAGTTTCCTGTACTAGTTGTTATGGCATAATTGTATAAAAAGGATTAGAATTAGGAGACAGTATTCTTGGGGTGTGTTGAGTTATTAGTTATTTATAATTTGGTACTGAAAAATTGAATGGTTGTATGGATCACATGTCAAACTTGACTGCGAAGGTTGACATGCATTGGCTTCAATATCAAGCTGACTTAAGTTTAAAATAATTGACTTTAACAGCATGCTAAATGATGAACTCTGTAGAAAGTTAGTAAAAACTTCTAACAATACTGGGATTTATGTCGAGTCTGTCAGAAAGAGAGATTTTCTGCTTTCGTGGATGCCTCCTATTAGTGAGCATGAAATATCTGTTCCTTTAAAAAAAAGGATTTCTTGTTAGCAATTAAGCTGAAAAAAATGATTACTTATGATGCTTCTCTAAATATGTTCAGGTATGACTACTCTGGCTATGGGCAGTCATCTGGGAAGGTGTGTTAAATTTATATTTTACCACCAATTATCTTTTTCTCATTTTTTCGGAGATAACTATGAATGCTAATTAAAAAAAATAGAAATTTTCAAAAATTACAAAAAAAAAAAAAAAAAAAAAAAAGACTTGAAGTTTTTGTAATTTTAAAAAACCTCTTCTTTTTTTTTTTTTGGTGATTAGACCAAACTCCAGTTTTTTTTGTTTTTTTTTTAATAATTGTCCCCCAGCTTTTTTTCCCCCATGTATGTATATCAGTTTGATATATGTGCCTCACAACGTAATCCTGAATGTCGTAATTTGTATTTATAGCCCAGTGAGCACAACACCTATGCAGATATTGAAGCTGCATATAAGTGTCTCGAGGAGAACTATGGTACTAAGCAGGAAGACCTAATCCTATACGGTCAATCCGTCGGGAGTGGGCCCACTTTGGATCTAGCAGCTCGCTTGCCTCGTTTAAGAGCCGTCGTTTTGCACAGCCCTATACTGTCAGGCGTAAGAGTTATGTACGCAGTAAAGCGCACGTACTGGTTTGACATCTACAAGGTACATAGTTCTCACAATCAGCAATTTCTAATTGTCGGTTAAAAAAAGATTGTATTTCTTTTTTTTCCTTTTTTTAATCTACTTGACGTTTATGTTTTTGCTCTATCTGCAGAACATCGATAAAATCCCTCTGGTTAATTGTCCTGTCCTCATTATTCACGTAAGGGGCTTTTTCGTAATTTTCAAAGATTGTTGGGATTTTCTGTAATTAGACTAAACCTCAGGGGAATTTTCGTAATTAAAAAAATTTGTTCTCAGGGGACTGCGGATGAAGTTGTTGATTTTTCACACGGCAAGCAGCTCTGGGAGCTCTGTAAAGAGAAATACGAGCCCCTGTGGATAAAAGGCGGCAACCACTGCAACCTCGAGCTCTACCCAGAGTACATCAAGCATCTCAAGAAGTTCATCTCGACCGTCGAAAGGCCGCCTTCGCACAGGCTAAGTACCAGAAAAAGCACGGAGCAGTTCGAGCCGAGTAGGAAGAGTACGGATATATTCGACCTCCCGAGGAGGAGCACCGACAGGAGAGAGAAACCAAGGCGCAGCACGGACAGCAAGCCCGAGAGGTCAAAAAACCAGGCGCAGAGTGTCGATAAGTTGAGGGTCTCGTTTGATCAGATGGAGAGGTCGAGGAGGAGCGTCGATAGCATCGAGAAATCGTGGAAGAGTGTCGATCATCAGTTCGAGAGGGCTCGGAAGAGTGTCGACAGGCTGGATAGAATACGTACCGGGTAATTATTGTTATTATTATTATTATTTATTTATTTTTATTTTTTTTGTGGTAGATGTAGAATTTATGGATGGGTGTGGTGGTGAGGGGTATAGAGAAAATTAAAATTGGTGTTTTTGGATTATTATTGTTGTTACTGTTATGTCCTGGTTATGGTGCTTTTAGGTTTTTTATGGTTGTGAGGTTTCGGAAATTGTGTAAAATGCTGCATGCAATCATTGGAAATGTCATGTTATTTTAGAGTTTTTTTTTTTTATTTATGCTTATACATACTTCCTCCGTGGTAAAATATTTAATATGGTTTTTTTTCTTATTTGACATGTGGTCACAAATTAGACCATCAATTCTTTTTATTTATCTCCAATGCAAGTGGTCTGTTTCACCTCCAAAATAAATGATAAAGGTATGATAATTTTTTATTGTTTTTATTTTGATCTTGAGAAAATGAATTTGTTGAGTTGGCAGGTCATAAGTGAAGTCTAAAACTAGACATACTCAAATCATCAAGATCCTCATTATGACTTTTGGTATTGAAATGGATTTTTGCACAAAAACCATTTTTAACTTAGGTGGCAAGGATTAATTCTTAACTAACTATAGATTGGGTTGCTCTTATATGGACTGAATCACCGGAGGGAGTAGTTCAGAGGGTTAATTGCGAAAGGTACCCTTGAGGTTCAACTTAATTACAAAATACCCCCATTATTTTTTAAAACTTACAAAACCTCACCGACATTAGTTTCTGTTTTTACAAGTTGTGTCGTCAAGCGGGGGTATTTATAAGGGGTTTTGAAAACTTGAATGATTACTGAAATTTTTTGTAATTAGGCTAAACCTAAGGGATAGTTCTTGTAATTATTCCTAGTTTATATGAAAAAATCAGGCCCTGAAAGAGATTATCAAGACATGATATGAAAATTAAACCTAATACCGAGCCATGTATTTAAGTGGTGGCTGGCTCACATATTACAGAAGATGCACACTTAACCCTCTATTGTCATGCTATAATTTTTGGAAAGAACCAAAAAAGAAAAAGTCAAAACATTTAAAAGTTATGCAAAATTTTCAGAAAAATTGTGCAGACCCTTTGAGAAGGGGACATTTTGGGCTATTCTCACTGTATGTGAGAATGGCCGCCGGAGGTAGACGGCCAATGCAGATCTCGTGTACCGTTGTGAAGAGTGGGAAAAGCTCTAACCATTTCCGATGCCTCAAAACTTCGTAAACCTCTTTCGCGGTCGACACGCCCTACAAAATTTTCAAAGCTAGATTAATTAACACCGAGACAATATGTGACTCTTTGGGTAAAAGCCAAATCAGAAGCAGAATCAGAAATCTAAAGTTACTCACTTATTAAATCATGCAAAATCAGAAGCATCTTTACTAAAGCTGACAATCACTTTTTCTTATTTTTATTTTTAGGTGTTTCAAAACGTTCCCTTAGTATGCGAAACGATGTGCACCTGTAATTTCTGGCCCTGCAACATCTCGGCTTCGAGCTCGTCAAAAGACCTCTTCCCACCGTTTCTAGCAAAAGCCTCGGCACATTTCCTGTTTCGACCCCCCACTGGTAATCAAAAACAGATTATTCGTACTAATATTGTGAAATATCCATACTAAGAAAGAATTTGAAACTAGAATATATTCATTTAAGATCACTTACAGCAAGTTGTAATTAAATCTGCTACTCCACAGCTCTCAAAGAAAGTAGAATCCTTTACTGAAGGGAAAAGCAGCTTTGAAAGGGCCTTCATTTCTCTCAAACCAATTCTCATTATTGCAGCCTATTTTAATTAATCACCATATAAACTATTTAAGGCAATCAACTATTTAAGAAAGTCTAGGCTCAAGAATTTGCTTTTCTTTTTTACCTTCGTGTTGTTTCCCATGTCCAACCCATCCACAAATCCTGTTACACGAGCAAAATAAACATCCATTAATTAAAAAATAAAATAAAAAATTAAGAAGAACACTATTATAATTTACCCTAAAAACAACTTAAAGTTAAAAAACAGAAAAGTACCTGCTGCAATAGCCACAACGTTTTTCAACGTTCCGCATAGTTCAACTCCTTCCACATCTTGAACCTATTCATAGTCGTTTAACGATGTAAGAAAATACACACACACACACACACCATAAATCACTCGAACATCTTATTACAACATGATTCACTTACAGCCGAGACGTTAAAATACGATGTATTGAACAGCTGAACCCACTTCTCCGCAATTTCTTTATTCTTCCTATATCCAACCGTTGCCTCACTAAACTTTTCCACCGCAATCTGCACAGGCCAAAAATCTTGTTATTACGAAAACCATAAATTCTCAAATATGATATAATTTTATTTTATTTCGTCACAAATAACCTCGTTGGCAATGTTTGCGCCCATAAGAACACAACAGTTAATCCCGAGCTGTTCGGAGATAAGGGTTGAGATCATGCACGGGCCTTCTCGTTTAACCTCCATTCCTTTAGTTAGGGAAATTGCTTCGGCATCTGACCTTATTTTCCCGACTAATCTCTTGCAAATGCCTTCCATGAACTGATGGGGCGTCACGAATATTAAAAAATTGGCATCCTTCACTACACAAATGTCCGATTTTCGCCAAAATTAGAAAGAATCAAAACATGGGATTTCTATATGATTTTTTTTTTTTTTTTTACTTGGCGCCTATTTATTTACCTGCATTTTCAAGATCAGGATTTGCTATGACATTTTTGCCAAGCTTAATGCCAGGGAGATATTTAACATTCTCCTGTAGTAATAAGAAAGACAACCTTTGTAGTGATTATTAATAAAAGGCAACAAATTTCACTCAAACCAGAAAAGGTAATAATAGTAATAATACTAATTCCCAAAAAAAAAAAAATTGTGATAAATTAGATTACATTGGATCGGTTGATGACTTGTGAGAGTTTTTCACCATTTGGCAATATCTCCTCATACACCCACATGCTCACTTCATCTGCTTAAAATGAAGAGAAAAATAAAGAGATAAAAAAAATAAAAAAAATTACACGAGACAGAAATTACTTGATTCAATTGTGGAAATTAATCCAGTAATGAAATTAATTAACCGTGGAATGAATTGAGCTTAAGTGTGTTGGAAGCAATGAGCTTTGCGGCGACGCTTCCCCAATTGCCGCTGCCGACCACCGTGACCCTGGACTTGAGATGCGCCATTCCGGCGGCGGCGATGATGATGATGTTGTTAGTGTTATTGTTTTTGTCGCCAACCATGTAAAAAAAAAGTGTGAGTAGTGGAGCAGAGGGGAAATAGGGAAAAAGGAGTAATTGGGCGGAGAAAAGAGACACGTTAGTAGTGTTTGTGTGCGCCATTTTTAAATCTAGGCAATCTATACCATTGTTCTAAAAATTGAATATTATGTTTTATTTGATATTTAAGTATAAATATTGTACAACAAGTCATAAATATTATGAAAAGAATTTAACATCATACTACATAATATAAGTTTATTATCAACAAAAATTAGCTAGTTTTTTCAAAGTTCTTTTTTGTGAATCATCGAACACATTATATACATCATTACATTTATGTATTTCTAACTATGATTAATAAGTTTATCGATTTTTCACACATTCAAATAATTTTCACTTATAATTTGTAAATGAACACCTCAAACATCAAATTGTACTTATATAAAAATTAAGGTTCATACTTCAAAAAATAAACTAATCACACTAAAATTAAAATATAAAGAGAAAATTATAATTTAATGTCTTGATTTTTATTTTTATTCTCAACTTCGCCTAGCTGCACATCCGCCTAGGGCGCTTAGGCGTCCATTTTCGCACACGGCACCTAATTCGGCCTGAGGAAAAAATCATAGGCAGGAAGGGGCCGCCTAGCGCCTAGGCGTCGCTTAGAGTCACAAAAATTAACTTGGAACCAAACATAAATCAGAACCCTCCTTATACGAAGAATTCAGAACTCCATCTCTATTCTCATCTCATGTCGACACACGCGCGCACCACTTCCACCTGCATACGCCGCCGCCGACAACTATCAGACGACAAACAGACATGAGAAAATGATCGGGCACCTCAATAGACATTGTCGACTCCTTCTTTTCACGACAAATAGCATGATCAAACTTTCAACCCTTGACTGCATTTGAAATCAAAAATAGAAAAGAAGTCACCACTTTATCCTCTTCCCGAGTGACCTCCACCCGACGATGGGTTTTCGGATTGGCGTCTAGTTCAATTCGACTTGTGGATCTGAGTTATGGCGTTTCTCGTTACTAGTTTGAGTTGTTGGTTTTCATTGAGTGTTGTGGGTTCTTTTTTAAATCTTTGTGGATTATCAAATTAACTAGTTTGAAGTTCAATAAGTGTGGTTTGGAGTACGGAGTTTAGTTCATTCAATTTACATTGCCACCGTGTAGTTTGAAATTCTTTTAACTTATTATGAGTTTTTGTTCAGGTTGAAATAACTGAAAATTCGGCCGTTAGTCAGTATACCTAATACATAGTCACTCTCTAGTTTTTATTTCGTTTAACTAACTATAGAATTTCTTTCATTTAGTATACTTATTCACCATATAGTTTGGAATTCATTTTGAAAACTGATGTTAAATTTCGTGATAACTATTACCAGACCTAACGTCCATTAATTTGAGAAATATGAATTTGTAAGACAACAGATGTTGTGATTGATGTTACAACACCAATCCTAACATCAACCAAAGTACGAATTAAAATAGCAGCGGAATAAACAATAGATAGAATAAACCAATTAAACTTTTAGCCCGTAAATAAATGTACTTACGGACTTGGGTATACAAACCTGTTGTGGATGCTCGCCGCCCGGTACCCGCTGTTCGGTAGCAAACGGAAGCGTCGTTTCGTGTCGAGCGTCGTTACTTGGGCCGCGACAGCAACAATTGCATCCGAAATTAGCCCTCACAGCTCCAAGCGTGTCAGCGGCCCTCCAGGCCCGTTCCAGCAGCCACCCAGCCCGAATGCAGCACCTATCCAAAGCCCAGTCCGCCCTTTTTCTCTTGCTGGACAGCCTGCAACTTCTCCGGCCCGAGAGCCCACACCACAGCCCGGACAGTAGCTCCTTAATCTCTTGGTAGCAGCGCTTCAATCTCAGTTCCTGCAATTAAATGCACACAGCAAGTTTACAGGGTAAATGACATTTTAATTAGATTAATAGGAACGAATACCCCCTTTATAAATTGAAGTGCTGTCGAATTCCGTGAGCTTAGGGTTCCGGCCAGGTCTGAAAACGAGGAACTGTCGGCTCAGGGATCCCGGTCCTTACTCGCAGCAAATTGGCGACACGTAGATACCGTCGGGCTGGGTGGGTGGCTGCACACTGAGTGAAAATGGAGAATGGCGCTGCACTCGGGCTGGGTGGCTGCTGGAACGGGCCTGGAGGGCCGCTGACACGCTTGGAGCTGTGAGGGCTAATTTCGGATGCAATTGTTGCTGTCCCGGCCCAAGTAACGACGCTCGACACAAAACGACGCTTCCGTTTGCTACCAAACAGCGGGTACCGGGCGGCGAGCATCCACAACAGTGGTATCAGAGCGCTCGTCGTCCACCGCTCCGGTGGATTGGGGTCCCTACGTGGGGTCCCGCTCTGGTAAAGAGGCTGAACCTCTCCGTATTTATTTTTCGTAGAGTAAATACCGCTTGTAGCGGGATTTAATTGCTTGGGATCTAGCTGGTAGATGCTAGGTTAGTTCTAGGTTAGTCGAACGTGCTACGTGCTTGCTTTGTACTTTCGTTGACCTGCTTTCGTTGAATTATCCTGCTGCCGCTGAATTGCTTCCGTTGAATTACTCTGTTGAATTATCCTGTTGATTACGTGCCGTTTATCGTATCTCGTTAATTAGTTTTTCGTTTTATTGATTGGTTCATAATTTGCTTTGTGCATGTTGTCGATTGATATTTGTGACTGCCTCGTTATTGTGCTTTGTGCATTTTACTTGAAACTTCGTGTTTTCTTGTGTCGTTTTTTCAAAAACTTTCGTGTTTTAAAAATGACGTCTCTTTCTTCTGTTAACTTGGCTCCGTTTGACGGAAAATGTGATTTTCAAATTTGGCAACAAAAAATGAAAGGTATTTTGATTCAACAAAGAGTGTTTAAAGCGATTGATTCTTCTTTTACTCCGGGTACTACACTCGAGAAAAAAGCCGAACTTGACGAATTTGCGTATTCGTCTATTATTTTAAATTTGTCTGACTCTGTGTTACGCAAATGTGGTAAACTTGATTCTGCAAAAGAACTTTGGGACAAATTAGAGGAGCTTTATACCGAAACGTCTTTGTCGAGTAAATTATTTTTACTTGAAAAGTTTTTTAGATTTAAACTTGATTTGTCAAAAGATATTGATAATAATCTTGACGTTTTTACGAAACTTGTTTTGGATATAAAACAAACCGGTGACAAACACATTGATGATTATTTCCCTATTGTGCTTTTAAATGCTATTCCTGATTCTTATAGTGACGTGAAATCTGCTATTAAGTATGGAAGGTGTTAGCGATCTTGAGAAAATACCATCCGAGTACAACCCTGCCGATATGAACATCGATATGAACACTAAGTGTTTGCCCGCGAGCAAATTACGAACGTGTTTGAACATTTTGACACGGCCGATTAGGCCGCGACGGTAAGTGGGAGGTAAGGCGTATTTGTAAATACGCAATGTCTTTTGTTTTTTCTTTTCTTGGTATCTGTGCTAACTTTCCTATTGAGATTTTTTGTTGGTGCAGGTACCGGGACGGCGATGATGAGAATCCTATTTGGATCCTAGCAGCAAACCGATCGACACGTAGAATTTGGGCCAAGGTGGAGAATGTGGTGTTGGCCCAATGACTATTAAGAAGGGCAACCCACATTGTTTTTCTGCCGGCCCACAATTGAAAGGCCCAGCAACCCACCCGTCTGGACCAAAACATACCGACCCGCTGCCCACGACCCACTCAGATTAGGTTTATTAACCTAAGTCCTGTTCCTTGGTTGTTCCGCCGCTTTCCATTTTGACGGGTTCCAGTTTCTGTTGCGTTTCCTTCTCCGAACCCTACGCATGGCCTTGGGTTTAAATCGGCCGATTTCTCTTTGTGAAGGGTGTAGCGCCATTCTCCATTTTCACTCAGTGTGATACTCTCGGCCCCTTCTCGACTATCGGTTCTTATTACCTCTGTTCTTTGTGAGCCTCTGACCTCGTTGACCGACGGTGAAAACGCGGCGGAACCTGACGGAAACGGGCCCAGACGTGGTGGAAAGCTGGCCCTTTGTCCCCGACGGTATCTACGTGTCGCCAATTTGCTGCGAGTAAGGGACTGAGATCCCTGAGCCGACAGTTCCTCGTTTTCAGACCTGGCCGGAACCCTAAGCTCACGGAATTCGACAGCACTTCAATTTATAAAGGGGGTATTCGTTCCTATTAATCTAATTAAAATGTCATTTCCCCTGTAAACTTGCTGTGTGTATTTAATTGCAGGAACTGAGATTGAAGCGCTGCTACCAAGAGATTAAGGAGCTACTGTCCGGGCTATGGTGTGGCCTCTCGGGCCGGAGAAGTTGCAGGCTGTCCAGCAAGAGAAAAAGGGCGGACTGGGCCTTTGGATAGGTGCTGCATTCGGGCTGGGTGGCTGCTGGAACGGGCCTGGAGGGCCGCTGACACACTTGGAGCTGTGAGGGCTAATTTCGGATGCAATTGTTGCTGTCCTGGCCCAAGTAACGACGCTCGACACGAAACGACGCTTCCGTTTGCTACCGAACAGTGGGTACCGGGCGGCGAGCATCCACAACAAAACCCATAAACTATATTACCGCCTGAGGAGGGCTTGCGTCTGATTAGCTAGTTGGTGGGGTAATTAGTCGTTCAAGATCAATTACAAAATATCTAAGTAATATATGAAAAACAAATGTATCAACACTTGATACAAAATACTTGTCGCTACGCTTGATATGATCTCCTCCGTTGGTTACGCAACGTTGAAGATCTCTTGATTCTGAATTGCAGCTCCAAGTAGACTTCGTGCTCTGTGTTCTGTTCTTTAAATCGTCGAGTTCTCTCTACGATTTTTTCTCTTCTCTGTACGTCTGTTTTTCTTGCATCTTGATCTTCTCCTATAAATAATTAAGACTCCTAGACTTGAAGGACAAATTAGAGATAGGGTCTTAAAATATTTTGACCCCGAGAAAGGCAAATAACTAAAAGAATTATTACCAATAATAAAATTCTCAACAAATAGAATGTAAGTACATAAATTCAACAAGCAATATGACATGATTCGAAGAAAAAATAATCCATAAGGAGATACACCAATGAAAAACATGAATTTGCCATTATTTTGTAAAATAACTGAACTGTGTAGTTGAAAAAATGTATATCATTTGTATGTTTAGTATGGATTTTTGGAATTGATCTATATTTATTCATTTGGTGAAGTGGTTTGCATACACTAATATGTATTTTTGTATTTTGTATAAAAATTGTTGCACACGCAATTATGTATTTTTGTTTTTAGTATAAAATGTAAAGTTGAATTAAGATGGTGAGCACAATAATTTATACACTTGTTACACCAAATGCATAATAATAAAAGTTGATTAATGGGATAAAATAGTTTCTCGTAAAGATAGTTAGACGATATTTTCTGGATAAATTCATTTATTACATACGTTTTTATAAACCACTCATTAATCAACAATGCCATTTCATTATATACATTATTCGTTGATAGCTGAACTCAAATAATTTCATACATTTTCCAAAATAATTTCATATTGAACTTAATAATTCTATATTTATTCATCTATCGCAAACAAAAATACACCATACAGTTCAATAATCATAACAACTTTACATAATTGAATCATTACGTTAACAAAATTATACATAATATATGCGGTGTTAAACCAACCCTCCGACAGTCTGAAAAATCTACGATACTTGTATATTTGAATCAAATGTAAAATGGAGCCTTCTTCATAAACTGTAAATGTTCGTAGCAAGTTGCTCCCTATAAGTTTCGAATTCACCTCACGACAGTAGTCATTGTTGTCTTGAGTTGGCCTGCAAACAAACAAAAACAGTCTATACTGGGTAAACTGAATTCCATCATACTGCATATAGTGGTGGAATTATAACTGATAACATACTTAACACTGCACAGTTTTTCAATAAAATAAAGAGAGATTGTAATGTTAAGAGTAGTATAAAATAATAAAGGGTAGTGATTCGTACATATTTGTGTGCGATTTTTTTTGTTTTTGCATCTTGTTTGTATGTTGTAGTGGATTTAGGTCGTGTTTCTCTCGTTTTTTTCTTTTAGCTTTTATTAGTGCTCGTGTCTCGTATTCCTTTGTAAATATTTATTTTAGTTTGATTATCTTGTCTTTATAGTCAACCGAGCGGAGCCAAGCGTCTCCCCGAGACTTACGATTAGTTCGGTTTGACGAAAATAAGACAACGGTTATGGAAACATGTTGTCGATCGACCATCAATGACACATCACCGACGCACACCTCTCGCTCGCTTCAAAAGCGTGAGTCAATCGACCCTTTCGATGAGTGCCGCTACCATCGACCAACACGCCACATTGACGTGACATTGATGTACGCCTGCCTGCCGCTTCGACAGCCCAAGTCGATCGACCTAACGAGAACTTCACGCCATCGTCAATCGACAATAGTCATCGACACAAGATCAACGACGTGATACCGTCGATCGATGCAAGGCCGTCATTTCTGGATAAAATTACCATGGTATCCCCCTGACCCACACTATTTAAGAGACAACACTTCCCAGCTGCGAAGAGATCTGGAGACTTACATATTTCTGACCTAGGAATTTCATTTTCAAACACATGAATCATCCCTTATTACTCATTTGATAATTTACCTTCTGTTATTGATTTGAAGACTACGGTAACTTGGATATTGAGAAATCAGCTCGTTGGAGCTCCGTCGTCTCTTTCAGTGATTAGGATTTGAAGAATTTGTTTGGGTAATTTCGATATTCGATTCCTAGCATTTTTCTTGTGGATTTTTAATATTTGTTTTAAAGATGTTGTTTTCTTGCGTATGGATTTTCATTAATTATTGGGTTTGGGTTGAATTTGTTAACGTAAGGTGATTGATTCTATTATTATTTTCATACTTTCTAATCAAGATTGTCATTCTTTTGGTGTTTAGAATATAGACAATTTATGATTCCTTTTTGCTTTGATTTGATTATCGAACACTTTCAGTTGCCTACATGTTAAATTCTCATTCTTTATTGTGTCCGAATCATATGCTTGCAGGTTTATTATGATTCGTGTTGATTTGTCGATAGGTGTTACGTTTAAACTAAAGTTGTTTGAAATAAATAAATAAATATGAAGGAAATTTGGGTGAACTTTAGACAGCAAATTATTTTTTTCTCGTTTTTTGAATGACAAGTTTGAATGTGGAATCGCGTTCTATGTTGTGAGAACATCGAAATAATATATTTATTTTTACAAATGGTTTCGGAAGATAAAGATATTAAGGCTCAAAGTGTTAATGTTGAAATGGGGGTCTCTTTTTCAAAATGGCTTGTCCCCATATAAGAAAAAAAAAAAATGGGCTAGTTTATAGAGTATCACCTTCTTGGTAAGGGATATTCCAGTAAGCAAGAAGGCTCTCTCCACGTGCGCGCGCGGGGGGGGGGGGGGGGGGGGATGCAATCACGGTTCGATTCGTGGTTCAGACCATGGAAACGAGGGGCCACCTGCGTACATGAATACCAGACCGAAATCTAGCTCATTACTGAAGCTCAAGTTTTTCCGATTTTCTGGAATAAATTAATTATTTTTTATTTCCAAAATTTATTTTAACACTTAAAAATGTTGCAACTTTCATTTGTACTTCCATCAGTTACATGCAGAATGAACCTGGACATAACTTGAGAGGCCCTCTTCAGCCTATAAATACAGGTTCATTTTCACAAGTTCAAGAACACCAAAAACGAGCAAACTTATTCTTTCCAACTGCAGTTTTTCTTGTTCATTTCTAGGCTTTTGTTTTCAGTTTGTCGGAATCAAAATCCAGTTACGTCCGTTGTATCCTTGGAAATAAACGCTCGATACGAAGCGAATTTATTTTAAGGAAATTGTGAAACACAAGCCTTGGTTTCTTTATTTTGCCTACGAGTTTCTATTTTTCCAGAAAATATTTTCAGTAGCAATCTTAAAACAAATTATCCTTCTCGTTTAATATGTCTGCTGACAAAGAAATCGATGCTACTTCCCCCAAATCTATGACAAACCCCTCTGGACTGACCCCTTCTCAACCAGCCCATGTGTCGGCAACCCATGCTCCGTCAGTCAACATCCCAATGAACCATGCAGAGAAGTCTGAGAATTTTAATGGCTTGAATCTTAAATGTTGGCAACAAAAGATGTTGTTTTACCTGACCACTCTGAACCTTGCGAGATTCTTAAGTGACACTCCTCCAAAGTTGGAGGAAAATTCTCATATCCAAGCAGTGAGTGCACTCGATGCTTGGGTCCATTTTGATTTCTTATGTAGAGATTATGTGTTGAATGGAATGGTAAAAATATTGTACAATGTATACTCTTCTTTCCAAACGGCTAAGGAACTGTGGAAGTCCTTAGACAAGAAATATAAGACTGGAGATGCTAGAATAAAGAAGTTTCTTGTTAATTATTTTCTGGATTACAAAATGATTGACAATAAGACTGTTGTTAATCAAGTGCAAGAATTGCAAATTATGTTGGTTGATATTCATTTTGAAGGAATGTCTGTTAATGAAACTTTCCAAGTGGCTGCTA
>BMAC01000333.1:949251-963166 GCA_014905375.1 Phtheirospermum japonicum | reverse complement strand
AGATCAGGTAAGTCTTGACACGGTAATAAATGGCTTGAAAAGTAAAGAATTAGATTTAAAAGCTAATAAGGAAAGTAATGGTCATGAGGAGGTTAATTTTGTTAGAGGTAGGTCGAATGCCGATTTCTCTTTGTGAAGGGGGTGTAGCGCCATTCTCCATTTTCACTCAGTGTGATACTCTCGGCCCCTTCTCGACTATCGGTTCTTATTACCTCTGTTCTTTGTGAGCCTCTGACCTCGTTGACCGACGGTGAAAACGCGGCGGAACCTGACGGAAACGGGCCCAGACGTGGTGGAAAGCTGGCCCTTTGTCCCGACGGTATCTACGTGTCGCCAATTTACTGCGAGTAAGGACCGAGATCCCTGAGCCGACAGTTCCTCGTTTTCAGACCTGGCCGGAACCCTAAGCTCACGGAATTCGACAGCACTTCAATTTATAAAGGGGGTATTCGTTCCTATTAATCTAATTAAAATGTCATTTCCCCTGTAAACTTGCTGTGTGTATTTAATTGCAGGAACTGAGATTGAAGCGCTGCTACCAAGAGATTAAGGAGCTACTGTCCGGGCTGTGGTGTGGGCTCTCGGGCCGGAGAAGTTGCAGGCTGTCCAGCAAGAGAAAAAGGGCGGACTGGGCTTTGGATAGGTGCTGCATTCGGGCTGGGTGGCTGCTGGAACGGGCCTGGAGGGCCGCTGACACACTTGGAGCTGTGAGGGCTAATTTCGGATGCAATTGTTGCTGTCCTGGCCCAAGTAACGACGCTCGACACGAAACGACGCTTCCGTTTGCTACCGAACAGTGGGTACCGGGCGGCGAGCATCCACAACAAAACCCATAAACTATATTACCGCCTGAGGAGGGGCTTGCGTCTGATTAGCTAGTTGGTGGGGTAATTAGTCGTTCAAGATCAATTACAAAATATCTAAGTAATATATGAAAAACAAATGTATCAACACTTGATACAAAATACTTGTCGCTACGCTTGATATGATCTCCTCCGTTGGTTACGCAACGTTGAAGATCTCTTGATTCTGAATTGCAGCTCCAAGTAGACTTCGTGCTCTGTGTTCTGTTCTTTAAATCGTCGAGTTCTCTCTACGATTTTTTCTCTTCTCTGTACGTCTGTTTTTCTTGCATCTTGATCTTCTCCTATAAATAATTAAGACTCCTAGACTTGAAGGACAAATTAGAGATAGGGTCTTAAAATATTTTGACCCCGAGAAAGGCAAATAACTAAAAAAGAATTATTACCAATAATAAAATTCTCAACAAATAGAATGTAAGTACATAAATTCAACAAGCAATATGACATGATTCGAAGAAAAAATAATCCATAAGGAGATACACCAATTGAAAAACATGAATTTGCCATTATTTTGTAAAATAACTGAACTGTGTAGTTGAAAAAATGTATATCATTTGTATGTTTAGTATGGATTTTTGGAATTGATCTATATTTATTCAATTTGGTGAAGTGGTTGCATACACTAATATGTATTTTTGTATTTTGTATAAAAATTGTTGCACACGCAATTATGTATTTTTTGTTTTTAGTATGAAAATGTAAAGTTGAATTAAGATGGTGAGCACAATAATTTATACACTTGTTACACCAAATGCATAATAATAAAAGTTGATTAATGGGATAAAATAGTTTCTCGTAAAGATAGTTAGACGATATTTTCTGGATAAATTCATTTATTACATACGTTTTTATAAACCACTCATTAATCAACAATGCCATTTCATTATATACATTATTCGTTGATTAGCTGAACTCAAATAATTTCATACATTTTCCAAAATAATTTCATATTGAACTTAATAATTCTATATTTATTCATCTATCGCAAACAAAAATACACCATACAGTTCAATAATCATAACAACTTTACATAATTGAATCATACGTTAACAAAATTATACATAATATATGCGGTGTTAAACTCAACCCTCCGACAGTCTGAAAAATCTACGATACTTGTATATTTGAATCAAATGTAAAATGGAGCCTTCTTCATAAACTGTAAATGTTCGTAGCAAGTTGCTCCCTATAAGTTTCGAATTCACTCACGACAGTAGTCATTGTTGTCTTGAGTTGCCTGCAAACAAACAAAAACAGTCTATACTGGGTAAACTGAATTCCATCATACTGCATATAGTGTGGAATTATAACTGATAACATACTTAACACTGCACAGTTTTTCAATAAAATAAAGAGTAGATTGTAATGTTAAGAGTAGTATAAAATAATAAAGGGTAGTGATTCGTACATATTTGTGTGCGAATTTTTTTTGTTTTTGCATCTTGTTTTGTATGTTGTAGTGGATTTTAGGTCGTGTTTTCTCTCGTTTTTTTTCTTTTAGCTTTTATGTAGCTCGTGTCTCGTATCCTTTGTAAATATTTATTTTAGTTTGATTATCTTGTCTTTATAGTCAACCGAGCGGAGCCAAGCGTCTCCCCGAGACTTACGATTAGTTCGGTTTGACGAAAATAAGACAACGGTTTATGAAACATGTTGTCGATCGACCATCAATTGACACATCACCGACGCACACCTCTCGCTCGCTTCAAAAGCGTGAGTCAATCGACCTTTCGATGAGTGCCCGCTACCATCGACCAACACGCCACATTGACGTGACATTGATGTACGCCTGCTGCCGCTTCGACAGCCCAAGTCGATCGACCTAACGAGAACTTCACGCCATCGTCAATCGACAATAGTCATCGACACAAGATCAACGACGGTGATACCGTCGATCGATGCAAGTCGTCATTTCTGGATAAAATTACCATGGTATCCTCCTTGACCCACACTATTTAAGAGACAACACTTCTCAGCTGCAAAGAGATCTGGAGACTTACATATTTCTGACCTAGGAATTTCATTTTCAAACACATGAATCATCCCTTATTACTCATATTGATAATTTACCTTCCGTTATTGATTTGAAGACTACGGTAACTTGGATATTGAGAAACCAGCTCGTTAGGAGCTCCTTCGTCTCTTTCAGTGATTAGGATTTGAAGAATTTGTTTGGGTAATTTCGATATTCGATTCCTAGCATTTTTCTTGTGGATTTTTAATATTTGTTTTAAAGATGTTGTTTTCTTGCGTATGGATTTTCATTAGATTATTGGGTTTGGGGTTGAATTTGTTAACGTAAGGTGATTGATTCTATTATTATTTTCATACTTTCTAATCAAGATTGTCATTCTTTTGGTGTTTAGAATATAGACAATTTTATGATTCCTTTTTAGCTTTGATTTGATTATCGAACACTTTCAGTTGCCTACATGTTAAATTCTCATTCTTTATTGTGTCCGAATCATATGCTTGCAGGTTTATTATGATTCGTGTTGATTTGTCGATAGGTGTTACGTTTAAACTAAAGTTGTTTGAAATAAATAAATAAATATGAAGGAAATTTGGGTGAACTTTAGACAGCAAATTATTTTTTTCTCGTTTTTTGAATGACAAGTTTGAATGTGGAATCGCGTTCTATGTTGTGAGAACATCGAAATAATATATTTATTTTTACAAAATGGGTTTCGGAAGATAAAGATATTAAGGCTCAAAGTGTTAATGTTGAAATGGGGGTTCTCTTTTTCAAAATGGCTTGTCCCATATAAGAAAAAAAAAAATGGGCTAGCTTATAGAGTATCATCTTCTTGGTAAGGGATACTCTAGTAAGTAAGAAGTCTCTCTCCACGTGAGCGCAGAAGGGGGGGGGGATGCAAATCACGGTTCGATTCGTGGTTCAGACCATGGAAACGAGGGCCACCTGCGTACATGAATACCAGACCGAAATCTAGCTCATTACTAAAGCTCAAGTTTTTCCGATTTTCTGGAATAAATTAATTATTTTTTATTTCCAAAATTTATTTTAACACTTAAAATGTTGCAACTTTCATTTGTACTTCCATCAGTTACATGCAGAATGAACCTGGACATAACTTGAGAGGCCCTCTTCAGCCTATAAATACAGGTTCATTTTCACAAGTTCAAGACACCAAAAACGAGCAAACTTATTCTTTCCAACTGCAGTTTTTCTTGTTCATTTCTAGGCTTTTGTTTTCAGTTTGTCGGAATCAAAATCCAGTTACGTCCGTTGTATCCTTGGAAATAAACGCTCGATACGAAGCGAATTTATTTTAAGGAAATTGTGAAACACAAGCCTTGGTTTCTTTATTTTGCCTACGAGTTTCTATTTTTCCAGAAAATATTTTCAGTAGCAATCTTAAAACAAATTATCCTTCTCGTTTAATATGTCTGCTGACAAAGAAATCGATGCTACTTCCCCCAAATCTATGACAAACCCCTCTGGACTGACCCCTTCTCAACCAGCCCATGTGTCGGCAACCCATGCTCCGTCAGTCAACATCCCAATGAACCATGCAGAGAAGTCTGAGAATTTTAATGGCTTGAATCTTAAATGTTGGCAACAAAAGATGTTGTTTTACCTGACCACTCTGAACCTTGCGAGATTCTTAAGTGACACTCCTCCAAAGTTGGAGGAAAATTCTCATATCCAAGCAGTGAGTGCACTCGATGCTTGGGTCCATTTTGATTTCTTATGTAGAGATTATGTGTTGAATGGAATGGTAAAAATATTGTACAATGTATACTCTTCTTTCCAAACGGCTAAGGAACTGTGGAAGTCCTTAGACAAGAAATATAAGACTGGAGATGCTAGAATAAAGAAGTTTCTTGTTAATTATTTTCTGGATTACAAAATGATTGACAATAAGACTGTTGTTAATCAAGTGCAAGAATTGCAAATTATGTTGGTTGATATTCATTTTGAAGGAATGTCTGTTAATGAAACTTTCCAAGTGGCTGCTATCATTGCGAAGCTACCACCAAGTTGGAATGATTTTAAAAACTATTTGATGCATAAGAAGAAACCAATGACGGTTGAAGTTGTTAAACTTCGTATTGAAGAAGACAATAAGAGTTATGGCAATAAAAGTCATAATATTCATGTGGCTAAAGCAAATGTTGTTAAGCGTGCTGAAAGCTCAAAGAAAGTTTTTAAGAAAAAATCCAATAATGCTGAAAAGACAACACTTATACCTAGGCATGGCCATGAGCCGGGTCGGACCGGGTACTAGAGGGCCCGGACCCGCCCCGTCCATCCCACGGTCTGGGTCGGGTCACCCCGTTATATTTTTTAATAATTATTTTTATTAAATTTAAAATTAATTTAATATATAATAACACATACATTACTATAAAAATTAAATGTAAGATAAAAATTATTTAAAAATAATACTAAATGTGAGAAAAATTAATAACTCATATAAAATAAATATTTAAAATATATTTAAAAATAAAATATATACGGCGGGGCGGGTATCCGCGGGGCGGATACGGTACCCGAACCCGATCGGCCATGGGTCACGAGGCGGGGCGCTCCAAACGGCACGGGAAGGTTCGAGGCGGGTCGGGTTGGGTCAGGATTGTCATCCCTAATTAAACCCAAGAAAAGGGACTTAAAAAAAATAATGGTGATTATTTCAATTGTGGAAAGCCTGGTCATAGGTCTTCTAATTGCAGGAAGTCTAAGAAGACTCAACAATCTCACATGGTGGAAAATATAGCCAAAAATGTTGATGAGATGCACTTTGCTTTTGTAATTTCCGAAGTGAGCTTTGTGGGTTCCAATCCACGTGAATGGTGGATTGACACGGGTGCTACCCGTCATGTTTGTTCAAGCAAGGACCTCTTTAATGTCCTTGATGAAAATGTTGATGGAGAGGAACTCTTCATGGGAAATTTAGGTACATCTGAGATCAAAGGCCTGGGAAAAGTGGCGCTGAAATTGACTTCCGGGAAGGAACTTCTTTTGAACAATGTGCTATATGTCCAAAAATTCGAAAGAACCTTGTATATGGCTCTCTGTTGAGCAAATTTGGTTTCTCGTATAATTTTTGAGTCAGATATGGTCACTTTGACCAAGAATGGAGTATTTGTAGGAAGGGGATATGAATGTAACGGGCTATTCAAGCTCAATGTAATGACTATTAAGTCGAACATCAATAAAATGAATAACTCTTCCGTTTATATGCTTGAGTCTTCCATAATGTGGTATGGTAGACTAGGACATATCAATTGTAATACCCTGCGCTAGTTAATGAAATTGAAATACATACCAATGCTTCATATTAACGCAAAATAAAAGTGTGAAACTAGTGTAGAAGCAAAGTTGCATCGTTTACCATTTCAGAGTATGGAACGAAATAACAAACCACTTGAATTAGTTCACATTGATGTTTGTGACTTAAAGGCCACTCCAGCTCGTGGTGGAAATAAATACTCCATTACTTTTGTAGACGATTGTAATAAATTTTTTTATGTGTATCTTATGAAAAGTAAAGATGAAGCAATAGAGAAGTTTATTTTCTATAAAAATGAAGTTGAGAATCAACTAAGTAAAAAGATTAAGGTGATTAGAAGTGATAGAGTGGGTGAATATGAATCACATTTATCTAATTTTTGTGGTGAACATTCAATAAGGCATGAAACTACAACACCTTATTTACCACAACAAAATGGTGTTTTTGAACGAAAGAATCGTACATTAAAAAAAATGATGAATGCAATGCTGTTAAGTTCTTGATTACCCCAGAACATGTGGGGGGAAGCTGTGTTGTCAGCTAATTGTCTTTTAAATAAAGGTGCTCCAAAAGAGAATGGACAAAAGCCCATATGAATTATGGCATGGAAGAACTCCATCGTATAAATACTTACGAATGTGGGGGTGTCTTGCCAAGGTTGCAATACTTATACCTAAGAAGGTGAATATAGGACCAAAATTATTGGTTGCATATTCATTGGATATGCACATAACAATAGTGCTTATCGGTTTATTGTGCATGAGTCTAAGTTTGAAGACACACACAAGAATACGATAAAGGAGTCAAGAAATGCTTCGTTCTTTGAACATGTGTTTCCACTTAAGTCTGAAATGGAATTTAATTCCATTACAAGGACTATAGAAATAATGGAAAATGATAATAAGAAGATGTCGAAGTACAACCACGTAGAAGCAAGAGAGCTAGGTTAGAAAAGTCCTTTGGTTCGGATTTTCTAACTTACATGGTTGAAACTAAACCTCAAAATTATTATGAAGTAGTGAGCTCTATGGAAGGACCTCTATGGAAAGAGACAATTAAAAGAGAAATTGATTCAATTATTCAAAATCACGCATGAGAACTAGTGGGTCTTCCTCCTAGAAGTAAACCATTAGGATATAAGTGGATTTTCAAAAGGAAAATGAAAGTTGACGGAACGATTGATAAGTATAAGGCTATACTTGTAATTAAAGGTTACAGGAAAAAAGAAGGTCTTGATTACTTTGATACATATTCCCTAGTAACTAGAATAACATCCATCTGGATGATTATTTCTATAACTGCTTTGAGAAATCTAGAAATACATCAAATGGAAGAAGAAATCTATATGGAGCATCCTGAAGGGTTCTCGACTCCAGGAAAAGAGAATAAGTTTTTAAATTGGTTAAGTCATTGTATGGCTTAAAGCAAGCTCCAAAGCAATGGCATGAGAAGTTTGATAATGCCATGATGGAGTGTGGATTTAAAATCAACAAATGTGATGAATGCGTCTACGTTAAAGAAAATGAATTAGGATATGTTATCTTATGCCTTTATGTAGATGACATGATAAGATTGTTAAATCCACAAAAGACATGTTAAATTCGAGATTTGACATGAAGGATATGGGCTTAACTGATGTGATACTTGGAATTAAAATCCATAAACATCACAAGGGATCGTGTTGAGCCAATCTCATTATGTAGATAAAATTCTTGAGAAATTTAACAAGGAAGATTGGTCTCATGCTAGGGCCCCGATAGATACAAATCAACATCTATCGAAAAACAGAGGTGAAAGTATTTTTCAAGTAGAATACTCAAGAGTAATAGAGAGTCTGATGTACCTGATGAGTTGTACAAGACCAGACACCGCCTATGTAGTGAGCAGACTGAGTAGATATACTAGTAATACAGGAGTTAAACTTTGGAATGGAATAGTGAGACTACTCAGATGCTTGAGATATACTCGTGATATTGGATTGCACTATGGTAAATATCCAGCTGTTATACAGGGATATAGGGGTGCCAACTGGATATAAGATATCAAAGACTCTAGGTCTACAAGTGGATATCTATTCCTCTTGGGAGGTGCAGTCGTATCATGAAAATCTTCAAACAAACCATAATAGCTATATCCACTATGGAGTCTGAGTTTATATCCTTAACAAATAGGGTGAAGAGCCTGAATGGTGAAGAGGTTGAATGATTACGTCAATTCTTAGAAGATATTTCGAGATGGCCTAAGCCTGTGCCGGCAATAGGCATTCTTTGCGATAGCCAATCAGCTATAGGTAGAGCAAAAAGTTAAATGTATATTGGTAAGTTTAGACATATTCGTCAAAGACATAATACCATTAGACAACTACTCTCAATTGTAACTATCTCTGTTGACTATGTGAAGTCAAAGGATAACCTTGCGGATCCACAAACTTTAGTTGTAAAAACAACAAGAGGGCTGAGATTAAAGCCTATGGAAATGAGTTGATACAATAGAAACCTAACCTAGTTGACTGGAAACCCCAAGATCTAGGTTCAAAGGGACAACCAAATTGTAAAAAGACTAATAGAATCATTATGGGAAATATTATTTCCTTAACCATTCTTTAATAGTGAAATGTGTGGAAAAAGAATAAGCCTTTGGCTTTTAATGATATTGCGTCGGTGCGCCGAATAGAGTAGCGTAGTCTACTCCAAATGAAAATTCACCTATGCGAAAGATAAGTGGGGCCGTTCGAAGAGATTGTGTGATGCTCAATTCTTAGAACCTCTCGCAGCACTAGGCGTATGTTCAGGGTCATAAATGAACATAAATATGAGAACTGAAATAAGTTAAGAAGAATTTAGTGTGCAGTATATGATCATTTACATCAATGGAAAAACAGTTCAAAGACATCACGTTCTACTGGTCAGTTAGTAAAGTACGTGTACTTTCTATAAAGGAAGGTTCAAAGGGTAACACCTACCTATCCTATGCAAGTTTCAACTGTTAGATTTTAATATGAAATATTGTCAGTTTCCTTCATGTGGGGGATTGTTGGAAAAAATGAATAAATATGAAGGTGGGTGAACTTTAGACACCAATCTCTTTTTGTCTCATTTGTCGAATGACGAGTTTAAATGTGGAATCGTGTTCTATGTTGTGAGAACATCGAAATGATATATTTATTTGTCCAAATGGGTTTTAGAAGAAGGCTCAAAGTGTTAGTGTTGAAATGGGTTTTCTCTTTTTTAAAGTGGTTTGTCCCACATAGGAAAAACAAGAGAAAATTGACTATCTTATAGAGTGTCACCTTCTTGGCAAGGGATACTCTAGTAAGCAAGAAGGCTCTGTCCACGTGCGCGCGCAGGAGGGATTCGTGGTTCGGACCATGGACTTGTGTGCGAGCACGACCTGCGTACATGAATACCAGACCAAAATCAAGCTCATTAGTAAAGCCCAAGTTTTGCAATTTCCTGGAATAAAGTATTTATTTTTTATTTCCAAAAATTATTTTAACACTTAAAATGTTGCACCTTTTAAGTTTTGAATTTGAAACAACAGAATTAATTTCTGCTTTCAATTCATTTGTAACTTCCATCAGTTACATGCAGAATGAACTTGGACATAAGTTGGAAGGCTCCTCTTCAGCCTATAAATACAGGTTCATTTCCACAAGTTCAAGACACCAAAAACAAGCAAACTTATTCTTTCCACCTACAATTTTACTTGTTCATTTCGAGGCTTTTATTTTCAATTCACAATCAGGTTACCTCCATTGTATCTTGGGAAGCAAACGCTCGATACGGAGCAATTTTTTTTTAAGAAAATTGTAAAATTCACAAGTCTCAATTTTTTTAGTTTGCTTACGAGTTTTTGTTTTTTAAGGAAATATTTTCAGTAACAAAAGTCATGTTAGTTATTTTATTCTTAGTCTCTAAAAAAAGACAAACCAGAACACTCATTGATTGCATGTTTAGTTAAATTGTGTTAAAATGAGCATTTCGATTCCAATTGTCATTTCTCGAGAGATTCGACTCGAGTCAAACTTACTACTTATAACCGCTCCGTTCTCTTGCGGATAAATTTTTCTTTAATAAAAAAAAAGTAAGGGTAAAAAGTTCGATTCAGGTAGCTTGAAATTACTCTGTTTGACCATACATATTTGTGGAGTAATATGAATTTATACTTGATTTAATATTACACACTAGATAGTTTTTTAGTAAATAAATAATGGGTTGTAATGATAGAGTATCATGAAGTAAAAAAGAGTAATTTGGAATTACAGTGTTCGACCAACACACATTTCAAATCCACACTACATTAACCATTATGAAACCAAATATAGTAGTCTAGATTCATATTATTTGAACCTGCAAAAATTGTTCGTATTATTTAGAGTTATTCCCTCTTAATTTAGTGTAAGTCGTCATAAGGTAATATTGAATCAAAAATATGGTTGTACACAATAACTCCAAAATAAAAATTCCAAACTACACAAGTTTTGTTTGTTTGTTTCATACAAAAACATGATTCTATACTAATAGAGAGCGACCTGATAAGCCCAGGTCGCCTGGTCATAAACTGTTTAGCGACCTCAAGAAGAGTGCAGTGCCAGGTCGCACTGTTGGCGACCTAATGCCTGGCGACCTGGTGATGAGCGCAGTGCCAGGTCGCATAATTGGTGATCTCTCAGGTCACACGATCSGTCGATCAAAGGACGAGAGTACTACCAACAATGAGTCACGGATGAGGACAACATACCCGACGTCAGCTGATGGTGTCAGCCCCAATTCAGTACATCCAGCTGTTAGGATGTACTGTAGCAATAGTAACCACAGAATATGAATTAATGTACTGTAGCAGTTTTAGCCACACATTTTAGGGTTACCTTTACTATAAATAGTGGCACATTCCCTGATGTAATTATGCAAAAAATGAATGAATGAATTYTGGGCAAAAGATTGAATACAAAATATTCCAAATATGTGTTCCTTACTTTCTTTCATGGTATCAGAGCAGGTTTTTACCTGACTCTGAACACCTCTTTTACCTCCTTTCTCGTCTACTTCTTCCCTGCCCTTACATCTGATGGAGGGTACCACACCTCCACATCATGAGGCTCAAGCGAGCTCTCACGCAGTATTTCAAAACACTTCTTTTTCTTCTCAAAGCTCAAACTCAACTATCCAACTGCAAAATCAGCTCATCTCTATCAAACTAAATGACTCAAATTATCTACTTTGGAAAATGCAAGTTTATACAGCCGTCAGAGGGTACGGGCTTGAAGGCTATCTTACTGGAGAAATCAGGCCCCCACCGCAGTTCGCTGAAGGATCAGTYAACCCAGAATTTCTGCTCTGGGTCCGTCAAGATCAATTATTAGCATCTTGGCTTCTCTCCTCTCTTTCTKAAAGTCTACTTACCATGATGGTTGGTCTTGCATCCTCGAGAGAAATCTGGCAAGCTCTGGATGCCAACTTTTCCAGCCAAACTGCAGCTCGAAAGATGCAGTACAAGATGCAGCTCTCCTCTATCAAGAAAGGAACAATGAGCATCAGAGAATATGTTAACAAAGTCAAGAGTTGTTGTGACCTGCTCGCTTCAGCTGGTCAACCCGTTTCAGAAGAAGATCAAGCAATGCATGTTCTCACCGGGCTTGGAGGAGATTTTGACCCAGTGGTGGTTGCTGCTACAGCTCGGAGTGACTCACTCACCCTCAGGAACATTCTGCCTCTATTATTAAGCTTTGAAAACAGACTGGAAGCTGGAAATCCATCCAACTTCATCAATACCGAAGGATCAAGCCCTACTATCAACTTTGCCAATCAGTRCYCTGGCSMRAAGAAGGACACCTGGACTGGTGCAGGAGCGAACAGAGGAAGAGGTCGCCACCCTGGAAGAGGTGGCCGAGGGAGGACCAACAGCTACAGAGGACGAGGTGGAAGAGGCTTCAGATCAGGAAATAGGTCGCCTTGCCAAATATGTGGTTACTCTAACCACTCTGCTGACAAATGCTATTATCGTTTTGATACTGCCTACACTGCCCAGTCCAATACACAGAACAGCCCCAACACCTCAGCGAGCTCCTACTATGCCTATCCTGTGACTCAATACATTGATCCCTCTGCCTTATCACTGTCGGATTCATGCAGCGATGCGAGCTGGTATGCTGACTCAGGAGCCTCTCATCATGTCACAAATGATCTTGCTAACCTCAACATGGCCTCAAAATTTCAAGGAAATAACAAGGTTCAAGTAGGAAATGGATCAGGTTTGTGTATTTCTCATATTGGTAATTCACAGTTTCATTCCAGCAACAAATCCTTTTTACTCAAAAAACTTCTTCATGTACTGCACATTACTAAAAACCTCATCAGTGTCTCTCAATTYKCTCAAGATAATTCTGTTTACTTTGAATTTCATCCTACCTCTTGCTATGTAAAGGACCAGGTTACACATCAAATTCTGTTTACTTTGAATTTCACACCTACCTCCTTCATGAAACAACACCCTAGTGTCTTCATCACTGAGTCCAGTGATTCGAATAAAGAAGCTACTCTACAGTTGTGGCATCTTAGACTAGGGCATCCTGCCAATAATGTATTACAAGAAGTTCTCAGAACCTGTAATCTTTCTATTTCCAATATTAATAAATTTATCTTTTCTACTTGTTGTRCTTGTCTTCAGGGTAAAAGTCATAAAYTACCTTTTTCTCCTTCGGAGACCRAATACACAAAACCCTTTGATCTTGTACATACTGATGTTTGGGGTCCTGCTCCTGTCAAATCCTCGAATGGATTCTCCTATTATGTCTCCTTTATTGATCATTATACTCGATATACCTGGATCTATCTGCTAAAACATAAATCTGATGTGCTCGCTGCCTTCTCCCACCTGCAAAATCTTATCCTTACTCAGTTTAATTCCAAAATTAAGTCAGTACAAAGTGATGGAGGGGGGGAATTTATAGCCCTTACAAATCTGTTTCACTCCTCAGGGATACACCACAGAATCTCTTGTCCCTACACACCTCAACAAAATGGCCTTGCGGAAAGAAAACATAGGCACATTGTTGAAAAAGGTCTCTCTCTCCTCTCCCACTCTCATCTACCTATCAAATATTGGGATGATGCCTTCACCACTGTTGTCTATCTCATAAATCGATTACCGTCTAAAATCACTCAGCACAAAAGTCCTCATCAGCTTCTCCGAAATCAAGTTCCCAACTATGCCCATCTCAAACCCTTTGGGTGTCTTTGTTATCCTCATCTTAGACCGCTAAATAAACACAAGCTTCAGTTCAGGTCGCTTCCTAGTACATTTCTTGGTTATAGTGAACACTATAAGGGGTTCAAAGTACTACTACCAGGTAACAAGGTTATAATCACCAGACATGTGATCTTTGACGAGCTCAAATTCCCTTCTCTAAAACCTCTGAACCTCATTACTGCTCCACGGTTCAACCATCGATCCTTGGTCCACCTCCTATATCACAAGCGACCTCGCCTTATGTGTCAGCGAGCTCCACACCTGTGCCTGCGAGCTCTCCTCAACCACGTACGACCTCTCGACAACCATGTGCGACCTCATCACACTCACCTGCGACCTCCATACGGTCTCATGATCAGCCCTCCATACTTGGTCCACCTCCCAGTCCTCCCCATCAACCAATTCCACTTTCCTCTGACCAATCTAGCCCGCCTACTATTCCTCTTATTGTTGAATTACCAATTATGGGCTCTCCGCATGCCTCTTCTTTTCCTCGTACTAACCCTCTTGCAGGTACACACCATATGGTCACACGGGCTAAGGCGGGTA
>BMAC01000333.1:932251-949151 GCA_014905375.1 Phtheirospermum japonicum | reverse complement strand
CACCATCGTCGTCATCTTCCACACCAGCGTCGGATCCGTTCTCGTCTCCGCCCTCATGGTTGGCGTGGCCATGGTCTCCGTGCACGGCGCTTTTAGGGCTCCGGAGGATCTATTCCTCAACGAGCCGGAGCCACAGGGAGGGGCTTCCGGTTTACTATCCTTATTCACCGGTGGCGGTGCCTCGCTCATCCCTCAGACCTCCGTCGCTGCTAGGACTTGAGATTATTGACACACAGGGTAACAATTGACTTCAATTTATTTAATTTTTTTCCTTTTTAGATTTATTATACAGGATTTTTGAATTGTATTAGTTACATGTGCGATTAGGTGGATGAATACATTATTTTTTTTCTATTTGATTTTTTGATTAGGGGATATTGATTTTGTAATTTTTTTTTTCTGGATTATGTGCGCTCTTCAATTTTTAGGGCTAGAACATTGATATGTTTTCGAAACTTTGATATTCATTCTTTGAACAAACATCATAATATCTAGAATAAAACTGTTCAAACACTAAATGAAATTTTGTAAGTTCCAAGAACAGCCAAACCACAACAGCAAGTAGTCTTGACAAACGAAGATAAGTTAGAGCCTCCCTTCACCTTTGTCCACCCTTTCTCCTGGTGCTGTCTGTTGGAATTGGTGTAACAGTCTTTTTGTGCTCTTTTATTTCTTGGACAAGTGTGGCTGTTTTGTCCCTTTATGTCCCAAACCTGTGATTTTCAATCCACTTTCATTAAGTTAGTGTTTGAAAACACCTATAAAAAAGTGATTGTCAGCATTTTGCTAAAGAAAGAAAAAATCAGCTTGTGTTAGAAATTAAACTGGGATTTAGAAAACTACATTGTTTGTATTGTGCAGTGTTCCTGGTCCAATTAATATGGATCAATAGGATGGGGTGGTTTGGCCAGATATATTGTATGTATCATAACCAGTTTTTGGCCATTTGGTAACATATATAAAATTGAATCTTGCAAGTTTTATTCGGTACAAATAACTATAAATAATGCCGTTTTGGTCCTAGATTTCTTTGAAATGGGAGTCGCCTCCACAAACTATGCTTATATTGACCAAGCCAAATTCAACTTCTGTTCGAGTTCTGTGTTTGGAAATGGTCAGGTAAGATGTGTGTACAATTTTTTTTAAATGTATTTTTTATTTATTTGTAGTGCAGTTTTATTGCACTTTCCCTCAGTTTTTCAGTTATGTGCTGCTCTACAAACAAGAGGAAAAAAAAGTAACTTTATATGTAATTCTTTGGGATAGAAACTTGAGAAACTATAATTAATAAAGCAAACTTTATAAATTATTACTTCATAAGTCTTTTAATGTTGTTTGGATTCCTGAGAATCTTCTATCTCCTTTTCAGATGGTTGAAAGAGCAGAAAAACTTGAATATACTTGTGGAGCCACGAGTGAAGGCTGAGCTTTTGGCAGAATCATTRTACTACACCTTTGTACAAACCTGGGTCGATGGTAAGAATCACTTTTTTTTTAATATATAAGTCGTAGAGATTAAATGATGTTGATTACACAATTTACTAGTTTGCTTCTTAGGAAATCAATTCACTCCTGTATATGAAGCGTCGTTTATGTTCAGAAAATTAGCAAAATAAAACGTGTCGTTTACATTCAGTGTTAGTCATTGGCTTGGCAAACTTAGATTTTTTATGAATTTCTTAAAGTGCTTTATTTCTCATAGACAAAGATATGCTGCAGCTGCACACAAAGGTTGACCTTGTTGTAACTCTTGGTGGATATGGGACTGTCCTTTGGGTATGTTTCATCTTTAGTGTTTTTATCAAGAAACAACAGTTCTTTTTTTAATTAGTTTATTAATTGATTTATTTTGCATCAATATTGTATTATTAAATTTTCTTGCCTTTAGCTACTTTTGTTGTCACAACAATTTCTATTTTTGCAGGATGCATCGATGTATAAAGGACCAGTTCCTCCCATTGTGCCACTCTCTTTAGGCTTACTCGGTTTCATGACCTCATTTCGTATTCCTACTTTTCCTGATGAGGTACATGTACGACATTATCAACAATTTTTCCAATAGTCGAGATATTGGAATGGTAAGTTGATTTATGTATTATTATTTTTAATGTTTATATAGTGAGAAGTTTAAGTCATAATTAGTTAGTATTAATAAATCTAATATTTTGTTTCAATATTTTTAATTAAGGATTGGAGATCGAATCAAGGCCCTTTCTCACCGTTGGAGTTCGATGATATTCGGAATGTGTTTACAAGATATTTTATTGACGTTATTCTAGATTCTTAATTGTAAGCATTTGTTGAGTATATTGATAAGATTGAATTGTTACGGTTAAAATGATATATTTGTTGTTTACTTGAATGATTTGTATTTGATATTTATTATATTTGTTATTTGTTTGAATAATTGCTATGAATAATCTGCTTTGTAGGATTTATAATAAATTATGGGAATTTTTGGGCGTTGAAGCCAGGCAAAAAAAAAAAAGAAAAATTTACACTTTAAGTGGCGGTTCGAAATGGAACCGCTGCCAAAAGCCTAAGACTTTAAGTCTCGGTACAGTATGAAGCGCTATCAAAAGTTTGAACTACTGGTGGCGGTTATAAAGAGAACCGCCATCCGAATTAGACTTTTGGTAGCGGTTCCTAAACAAGAAGCGCCACCCGTATCAGACTTTTGGTGGCGGTTCCTACATAAGAACCGCCACCCGCTCCTGTTTTAAGTAGCGGTTTGAACCGCTACCCGTGTGGATCTGACTTTAAGTGTCGCCTCGATTAGCAGCGGTTCAAAACCGCCACCAATAGCTGTTTTGAACCGCTGCTAATTGTGTTTTTTCCACTAGTGTAATTTGATATTACTTTTATTGTCTATCAACGTGTTGTTTATAAAATATTATTACGATTCAACACTTTTTTATTTGAGTTGATCTCATAAAATAATGTATTTTGTTAATATCTCAGAAACCGCRTAAACAAATACAAGTGCAAACACAACACTAAGTGGAATAAACACTATGACATCAACAACAATAGWWTTSDAAAARDATCAACTAATTCGAAAATAAAAAAAGGGGAAGACCGCCTCTGAAAGCAAATGTTGCTAAACACATTAATTTTGAAAGCATTCATGTCATACTTAATTTCAATTGAAATTCAAAATTAAATTTATTCTTTTAGGTATGCATTTATATTTTACATAGTAACCCCTTCAACATCATTTTAATATTTATATTTTATTAATACTTACACTATCATTTGCTCATTGTGCGGAGAAAAATTTATCTTCACATGAAATTGTAGACCTACAATCCATGCTATACAGTGAAAACAATAAAAAAAATGTAAGAGAGAAAAAAAGTCACATAGGATTATTTTTCTTTTTTTTAATTATATAGAAATTTACTTAATATAATTAGGATAGATACCCTAATAACTATTAAAAATAACAAGATCATATATATATCACTTTTATGTTATTTTAATTTTTATTGTGAGGTTTTTATGTTTTTTTGTTATTATTATTTTTATTGTGATTCCAATAATATCAAATTTGTCACTTTTTCTCAAAAGTAATTTGACCATATTTTTAAGTTAAATTATATTAAAATGACAATATAATTCATTATTTATTTTATTGGCTATCAACATGTTACTATCAAATATTAATTACGATTCAATACTTTTTTATTTGAATTGATCTCATAAATAATTTTTAATATTAATGATGATTTAGTTTTTTTTAATTATGTAGGAGTTTTCTTAAGATAAATAGGATGGATACCCTAAATAATATTAAAAGAAATTAACAAGATCATTTGAATATATATATATATATATATATATATATATATATATATATATATATATATATATATATATATGTCTGTGTGTGTGTATGTTATTTTATTTTCATTATGAGTCCAACAATATCAAATTCGTCACTTTTTCTCAAAAATAAATTTACCACATTTTTAATTAAAATATGCAAGATTGCACAATGCAATACAATGTAGTATTTGTTTAATTGGTTATCAACATGTTATTTATCAAATATTATTACGATTCAATACTTTTGATTTGAATTGATTTCTTAAAATAATGTATTCGCTACTATCTCAGTAATCATGCAAAATAATACAAGTGCGAAACCAATATCGAGTGGAATGAACATTGTGGCATCAACTATAATTGATTCGTAAAAATATCAACTAATTGTCTATTAGTTGTTGGTGATATTGATCCACAAAGTGATAGCAAGAGAATTGCAGTAGAAAAGAGATCTGGTAATTTGAAACGTATCAACGAGTTGCATCCTTTGTATGTTGCTCTACACTATCCATTACTATTTTCATGTGGCGAAAACAACCACATGAAAGACATATCTTTTTCTGAACCTAGATAACCTAAAGGCAAGGGTGAACAATATGTGAGCCAGAAGGAGTTCTTTTCTCACCGATTGCATGAAAGAGGCACGGAGGTACTCACTATTATATATAGTCAGCGACTCATACAAAAATTCATAATTGATGCATATATAATTATTGAATATTCAAAATTGTGGTACATTAGAACTCATCAAAAAAATCATGAAGTGAGATTTACAGTAGGATTGTTGATGTAGTGTTATGAGGTGAGGCAAATGGCTGGTACTCATGTTGTCTTGCCCACGACATTTACTAGCGTTCACTAGAGGTCGTTTCACATAATTTTTTTCTATACTGAATTGTGCAACTTATTTATATGCTAAATAGTGTAACCAATTTATATCTATAAAGTATTTGTTTAAATGGGGTAATAAATATAACTATAGGTTTCCTATCAGAACAAATGTGAGGATGTAGAGGATAAAAATATTGATAAGATCAATATGTATTATGATTGTCATTACATTTTTTCACGCGAAGCGGCGTGGTGAATATTAGTTTATGAAATTCAGTATAAAACTCCACCTATCATGTGTTTGAGTTTTTATCTTCCAGAAGAGCATAATGTATTGTATAATGATAATGATCACGCAATTAAAAAACACCATAGCGTGTTTTAGGTTGGTTCGAGATAAATAAGAAAAATCTGGAAGCATGGAGTTTGTCTTATGTTTAGTTTCCTAAAAAAAATTTTAGTACTCAAAAACAAAAGAATGGACACCTAGAAAAGTAGATTTGTTTTCATTAGTACGAATTTACTATATTTCGCCAAAATTGATAAAGTAATGGATGCAATATATTTAACCAAGAGTGGTGTATTTCTCATCTATAGATACAGAGGATGCTTTTTACAACTGTTAAATCTAATASTGGAAGTTTTCTTAATGTAATATCTAATGACATAACTTTTCTTCTTCTTCTAAAGGAAGAAATGGGCATTCTAGATTTAGGGTTACTTTTAATATCCACTAAGATTTCGATCATTACTGGTACTCCACTTGCAAAATTAATGGTGGATGCGCATCTCATTATTTGGGACGAAACTCCAATGATGCATAACCATTATTTTGAAACTCTGGACAAAATATTGAAAAACGTGATGACATTGCAAAATAATTCTAATACATAACTTACATTCGGTAACAAAATAATAATTTTTGGTAGAGATTTTCATCAAATTTTGTCGGTTATTCCAAAAAGTACTAGACCAGACATAGTTCACACAGTGATCAGATATTCGCATTTATGGACTCATTACATAGTTTTGAAGTAGACCAAGAATGTGATGCTGCAAAATCACAATGCAGATCCCAATTGTATCAAGTTAAAGAATGTTTTCAACTTGATAAATAGTATAGGAGATGTAATAGTTGGACGACCAAATGATGGTATCGTTTAAATTGAAATCTAAATTATTTATTATTGAAAGATGATGGAGACCATGTTCTGTCAATTGTGGCGATCACATATCCACAATTTGAAAAAAAATTGTTGAATGTTTCGTTTATTTGGAGGGTCGGGCTATTCTTTCCCCAACCCAACACTTGATGTCGTCGATTTGATTAATAAATATATGATGTCATAAAATTAAGGGGGAATGTGAAGTATATCTTAACTCTGATAATGCATGCAAATCTGACTCAAACATTAATATTGTAAGACGTTTACTCATTAGAGTTTCTAAATACCATTAAATGTTATGGATTGCCTCTATGAGCTAAAANCCCCTCTCCCTGATCCTCCTCGCCGCCTGGCTCTTCCTCTACCTCTTCCGCCAATCCTCAGATTCGCCGGTCACGCTCTTCGACCGCTAGTTCTCTGATCGCGAGACCTTGCTCCTCCTCATCGTCTCCACCATCGTCGTCATCTTCCACACCAGCGTCGGATCCGTTCTCATCTCCTCCCTCATGGTTGGCGTGGCCATGGTCTCCGTGCACGGCGCTTTTAGGGCTCCGGAGGATCTATTCCTCAACGAGCCGGAGCCACAGGGAGGGGCTTCYGGTTTACTATCCTTATTCACCGGTGGCGGTGCCTCGCTCATCCCTCAGACCTCCGTCGCTGCTAGGACTTGAGATTATTGACACACAGGGTAACAATTGACTTCAATTTATTTAATTTTTTTCCTTTTTAGATTTATTATACAGGATTTTTGAATTGTATTAGTTACATGTGCGATTAGGTGGATGAATACATTATTTTTTTCTATTTGATTTTTTGATTAGGGGATATTGATTTTGTAATTTTTTTTTTCTGGATTATGTGCGCTCTTCAATTTTTAGGGCTAGAACATTGATATGTTTTCGAAACTTTGATATTCATTCTTTGAACAAACATCATAATAYCTAGARTAAAAYTGTTCAAACACTAAATGAAATTTTGTAAGTTCCAAGAACAGCCAAACCACAACAGCAAGTAGTCTTGACAAACGAAGATAAGTTAGAGCCTCCTTCACCTTTKTCCACCCTTTCTCCTGGTGCTGTCTGTTRGAATTGGTGTAACAGYCTTTTTGTGCTCTTTTATTTCTTGGACAAGTGTGGCTGTTTGTCCCTTTATGTCCCAAACCTGTGATTTTCAATCCAMTTTCATTAAGTTAGTGTTTGAAAACACCTATAAAAAAGTGATTGTCAGCATTTTGCTAAAGAAAGAAAAAATCAGCTTGTGTTAGAAATTAGACTGGGATTTAGAAAACTACATTGTTTGTATTGTGCAGTGTTCCTGGTCCAATTAATATGGATCAATAGGATGGGGTGGTTTGGCCAGATATAYTGTATGTATCATAACCAGTTTTTGGCCATTTTGGTAACATATATAAAATTGAATCTTGCAAGTTTTATTCGGTACAAATAACTATAAATAATGCCGTTTTGGTCCTAGATTTCTTTGAAATGGGAGTCGCCTCCACAGACTGTGCTTATATTGACCAAGCCAAATTCAACTTCTGTTCGAGTTCTGTGTTTGGAAATGGTCAGGTAAGATGTGTGTACAATNTTTATCATAATTTGTAAAGTATATTTCGTCTAATAACAATCCTTTTATGAATTAGGTTATATCATTTTGAATACTATTCGATCTTTAAATAATATTTAGATGATTTATATATAGGGAGCAGTTATGGTAAAACCATCTCTGTTGTGAGAACCAGTGATGGTTCTTACCGAAATATACATACACACAAAGAGATATATATAATTTAAGTATACATATATACAATTACTTATTTAAATATTTTAATAAGTTTTAAATAATTCTTTTTATTTTAAATAAAATAAAATAAAAAATTATCGCGCACGGGTACAATACTAATACTAATACTAGTAATAATAATAATAATAATAATAATATAGTAAGAAGTAGTAGTACTAGTACTACTACTAATAATAATGGGAAAGTGATGTCTATCCTGTTGTTGGCCGCCACTCTATTGGTGGTGCCGCCCGGATAAGGTCACCGGAAAAGAGTGGACGATCTTTTTATTTTTTATTTTCTAACCAAAAATTTATTACTTTTGGGCCAAAGGTTTGTATTACTTGATGACTAAAAATCACTTATTTTATAACCAAAATTCTTATTTGATGTACCAATGTTACTTATTACATGCAATTTCTATTTTTTTTTCCTCCAAGTTTTTGTGATTTGTAAATGTTGTTATGTTTTGTTCTTACTTATTACTTAGAACTTCTATCCTTTTTAGCAAATAAAGTCTTACTTGATAGTAAAATATTATTATTTTTTACTTATATGATACAAACACTACATATTTTTACTTGGTTGCGCAAATATGTTATTTATATATTATATTATAAAAATAATAAGAAAATTATATATTACCAGTTGATTGGAGGCATTTTGGCATAAAAATAAAATAAAAATCATACTTGATATCCAGACTTCTTACTTGATACATTAATAAGTAGAGAATTGCTTACTTGATACAAATAATAGGATTTTCTTATTTGATAGAAGAAAAAAAATACTTAATGATAACAAATATTTCTTACTTATGTTTTAAATAGATTTAGGCCAAAAAATAAAAATCTGGATAACTTTTCCGGATGCCAGCGGGAGTGGTGATTGGACCTTAATATTATTTCCCCTAAAAATTATAATCGTATGAAATAATAGACAAATTACATAATATTATAATTAACTAAGATATAAAATACATATTTAATATTGGACACTTATCCTTACCTAGATGGTATCTGCAGTCGGGCCAGTACATGGGTTACTTATCCATAGAATTTCCCTAGCATGTTAATTGAGACAAATAGTTCTTCTATAGGATGCCAATAGAAGTGAAATTAATTTCTACATCTGTGAATTTATCTGAAAATATGGAACATTGAACTTTTAGCAAAGTGTTAAATTTTGTTATGATCAAATAAATAAAATTGAGAAAGTAAGTAACGAGAGTTTTTTCAATTTTGTTACCTATCAAAATATTATTTATATCAAATTGTCAGCTTCACACAATTAAATTAGATTTTCCTTAAAAACAATATTGCATTTAAAGATTAAATATTTACATGTAAAGAAAAAAGGACAAAATATTTTAGTGGCATGCACACACACGTTCTTGGCCTCACATCCTTATGGACGTTGACCTTCAAAATAGGTAAACAAACAAAACTCAGCCCTCCTCGTGGCTCGTACGTTACGGCCAAAATGAAATCACTAATTTTTGCATGAAATATTGTACGTACCACCCTATAAAAACCCCTCCCTCCACACCCTTTCAACACAACAATAATTCTTTTGTTCTTTGCAGTCTTTTCTCTCAAGAAATAATAAATAGAGAAGTGCTGCAAAAAATCCTCAAAGAAATTTAATAAAAAGGAAAAAACAAAATCAAAAAAATAAAAAAAAAATATATTAAAATGGCTCGCCAAGTGGTTGTTCTTGCCTTGATCTTCATCGCCGCCTTCGCCGCAGTGGCTTCCGCCCAATCTCCGTCGGCCGCTCCAGCTCAGTCTCCGTCCAAGAGTGCCGCCACGAAGGCAGCGCCGGCCAAAGCTCCATCCACGAGTGCCGCCCCAAAGGCAGCTCCGGCTACCGCCACCCCAGAGGCAGCTCCGGCTACCTCCACCCCAGAGACAGCTCCAGTGCCGTCCGCCGCCGCGCCGGAGGAAGGGCCGTCAGCTGCGCCACTCCCCGCAGACGGCCCTGCTCCAGCTCTTGCTCCCGCCGCCGACGGCGTGGAAGCACCCGCCACGAGCGAAACCATTGCTGATGCCGCACCCTCCAATGGCGCCGCCTCCTTGAAGATCTCCGCCGCCGTCGGTGCCACCGCCGCCGCCGGATTCTTCTTCTTCTAAATGTTGAAATGAATTATTTTTGTAATGGTCCACCCTTAGATATTTTTTCTTACGTGGTCAGAGGTGATTTCTATTTGTTTGGTTGATTTCACTTCACCATGATGATTCAAGAATACTTTTCTTAGCTCAATATTTATGTATTTGTATAACGTATAGGCAAAAATTAAGAACAGATTATTTGGATAAAAAAAGAACAAATTATTTGTTTACTTTGTACGTGTTATTTTTCTCCATTGTTATAGTATAAAATATGGATATGCAATTATTAATTTATAACAATCTTCCAAATTTTCATATCTCCAATTGTCAATTGCATATGGAAGCCCACTTTATATCTCCAATTGTCGGCTGTGAACTCAAGTTTGTTTAAAGTAGCATTCTCATTGATTATTAATAAAATTTTCTAATTTCTAATTATGACTTGATCTGATTAATCATATTGTGGAGAAGGAGCATTCTCATTGATTCTAAGTAGTAGTCCTCCTCCTAACAAAATAAAGACATCATATCTCATGCTCCACACTACCCTAATAATTCGCATGTTTAGACTTCAGATACACGTGTTGATTGTTTAAATCAGGAGCAGATCACAGGATATTTTATTTAGAATTGGCGGATTTTTTTTTTATTATTGTTGTTGTTGAAGTTATATAAAGAAATTTTGAACTAATTACAATATTAACTAACCCAAACAATGTTTACAAATTATAACATTTACCTCCTAATATTGAAATGTTGTATGATACATTCATTGAAGAAAAAAAGTGACCCTCTTTTTTTATATTTAAAGAATAAAAAATAAAATATAAATAACATAATTTTGTGAAAATAATAACAAAAGGTTGGGCTTCAAAAGAGAGAGAAAAAGAAGAATATGCATGAAACATTAATGGGTGAAGAAAATGGAAATTTGAAGCAGCGTGAAATTAAACTTGAAACTTGTTAGGAAACTAAATGAGACTACAACAATTCACCGGGACGAATTTTCAACGTGCTTGGAAAGCCCGTTGATAATTAGGTCCTGTAAATATTCGTGCAACATTTCTTATTCATAATGAATGGGGAGTCTGCTTTAAAATCGTCCACCCTATACCCACCCAGAGTATATGATTCTTTACGCTCTGACACGAGATAGCTCGGATAAACGAAGTAATTCGAGAAGGGGGAGTATCATATAATTATAGTAAATAAAATACATGATCTATACAAGGTTAAATTGAACACTTGAGATTCAACGGATCCTCTGTTTTCTTTTTGAGAAATAACCGAAATGAATAAATTTTTTACCATAACTAGCCGCTCCCCACGCCACCGTTTTTTACAGATGGGCCTAAGATTAGGCTAAAAGGCGTGGTCGATGGACAACATGTGAATATTCATATACTATCTCTTGTTGCATATTGATATGTCTGTTCCATAAAAAAAATCCAGCCATTTCAGATTCAGAAAATGTGAAAGCGTGTTTATCTCTATAACAATAGTGCGTTTCGAGGTGTGAAATGTTTAATACGTGAAAGTTAGCTTTTAAATAATATAAAAACACAAAATCAAGCAGGGGCGGATACCCCTTGCCATTATGTAGATCCGCCCTGGTTTAGATATATTTATAACTTGTGACAAACTAATGGTGAAAAAAGTGTCACGGGTTTTAATTTCTCAGCAAACCACGTACGTGCATGTTTCTTAAGTTTCACACTGTGAGTCAGTCACATTCCAAATTTGGCAATGCGTGGAGCCACTAGATAATGTTATCACAACTTTTTTAATTTCCTTGACAATTGTAAACTGAATTCTCACTTTCTTGAAATAGTAGTCCCCTAATGTTGAATTCCCAACCCTAATCACACCAACCAAATTAAAGGAGGGGTAAAGTTGTCATAAAAACTAGCTAGTGACTAACTAATTAGCAATGGGATCCCTTCCTGCAATTAAGCACCCCTGCGGATGTGGTGATTGAGTCAACAAGAGAAGATGGCCTGGCACGTAAACTTGATGCCCTAGCATACGTTGCCCATGACCCCGCCCCCGCCCCCGACTGCCGGAAATACGCGCCATTCAGCATCAAGTCGCCCTCTGACCTCCAATTCCATCGTCTCCACTCGCTTTCCCGTGCATGCTCGTGTTTCGTTACCTACAAGAATGTGCACATTTTATAATTATTGTTTTTTTTTTATATATTTTAGTATTGGTATGCTCTGGATTGAATTTCAATTCCACTCCCACCCTTCTAATTGTGGAGAATATTGACTTCTTTTGAGCTGGGGTTATATGCGTCTTTTTCTCTAATAGAAAATATCTTGAACCGTTGATTTGACTTTATGAGATACACGTGATACAAAATTGTAAGGTCAACACGATGTGAATTGGCTGAAACACCATAGATTCTAATGTGATTGTCAATAAATACCTAAATCCAAGTGTATATTTATCTGAATACCTTATTACTGTAATTAGAAAGTTCACCTCTTTTCTGAATCTATCGTTGGGTGCAAGAAACCTATTTCCTTGGCTATATATAGTAGGAGAGGCACTCCCACCAATTGCATACATTTCCCAGTGTGTATAATCATTGTTCACCACATGAAAATACCCATGCCTGCACCTGTCGATATCATCAATGTTCAAGTACTTCAGCTTTTTGAAAAATATACCTTAGGGGTCGTTGTGTAATTATGACATAATTAAAAAAAGTATATATACAAATATATTCGCACACCTGGGCATCCTCTGAACTAAGCCTTCTCCAAAATGATTAAACGCAATAGTGACCTGCATATCCTTATCCTGCACATAATCATCACTGTGCCCTAAAAGCATCACCTTGTCATGGTGACTGAAATAATTATTCGAAATCGTAATCGCCGTCGATCCGTGAATTGCGTCGATCAGCCCGTCATTACAGTTCGAAAGCGAGCAGTGGTCAATCCAAACATTCCGGCCGCCGAAGATGGCCACGCCGTCGCCGTCGGAAACCTCCCACCACCCGGCGTGGCTCGGCGAGTCCCTGATTACCGCGTTCCCCGATTTCACGCAGTCGTGTATGTGGATCCTGTGGACGATTATGTTGCTCGCGTGGTGGATCGCGATGCACGCGCCACCGGCGATGTGGACGCTGGCGCCGCGGCCGTCGATTGTTTTGTGCGAATTGACGATGAGCTCCTGCTTGAGCCGGATCACCATGTCGGATTTGAAGATTATCCAGAGCGGGTCGGGTTGGATGGCGGCGTGGCGGAGGGTGCCGGGTTTGGGGTTGACCGGGTCGTCGTGGCTCGGGTCGGTCACGGTGTAGATGCGGCCGTATTTGCCGCCGACTGCGTTTTTGCCGAAGCCGATTGCGCAGTCAGCCAGGCGGTGGCGGCGGGTTGACCAGTTCGGGTCGCACCGCCAGCAGTTGTCGATGGGGTTTCCGGTGGCGCAGGAGCGGCGAGGGGATAAGTTTCTCCTCCTTGTTGCGTTGTTTATGCTCCTGTTTACGAAAAATAAATTCTGATTAAATTTAAAAAAAATTAAATTAAATCACTTAAATATGGGGTGGTTATCTTATGTACGTGATACATTTCTCATAATCAAGCTAATACGCGAGTTACGGTAAATGCAGACCAGCTAAAGGTTGGTAGGTATTTAATTAAAGTAGTGTTGTACTCACTGCAGTACATCTTGTACCACAACACCTGGTTCTTGAACTGATGAGCATGAAACAAGATTTGGAGTGAAGAAAAATAATAAGAACAAAAAAACAGGCAACATTTTAATTTATTATTGGTAACGCTCCAATTGTTGGAGAGATGTAGATAGGGATTTGGTAATAAGGTGGGATTATAATGGGGAAAACCCGTAATAAATGGCGTGATTTAATAATTTAAATGTGACGATGTGGGGTTTGTTTGTTTTTTATCTTTTTTTTTTTTTGGATGCCTGGTTTTACTTGCAAGAGTTCACATTCGCTCAGGTCAAGTATGAAGATTTTCCAAAATTGAGCGATCGGATTCACACTAATTAAGTAATTGTTCCTTAAGTTAGTTGATTAATCGAACTTTTATATATATATATATATATATATATACTAGTTTAACACCCGTGTGTTACACGGGATTTATAAAAAACTAAATATAAAAAATATTTATGAAAATTACAAAGTTTTAAATTTAAAATACAAAATTAAAAGATGTATTCTCAACCCGTGCTCTATTCAATTTATTAATTATTATAATTATTAATTAATATTATATTTTAGGGAAGTTCTATGGTGCCGTGGAGGTACCATACCTCACCTTTCCTCACCTATTATCAACCGTTGGATCAATTTAAAATTATAAATATTAAAAGATAGATGGATGTAAATGCACGTAGGGTGGGAGGCATGGTACCGTGAAGGCACCATAGTTATTTCCTATATTTTAATATTTAGGTTAAATTCATTAATAAATATATATACATACTTATAAAAATTAAAAAGATTTCACATTTTCAACCTGTCTCTAATCTATATTAATTAATTATTATTTACTCATTTTATATTTTTATGTTTAGATTGATTTTGTTAATAATTATAATTACATACTTTGAAAAATTCAAAAGGTGTCATACCCTCGAACCTTCTCGCATTACGCCATTGTCTAATAAATAATTATTAATTATTATATTATTTTACTTTTTAATATTTAGATTGAATTCATTACTAATATTTAGCTAGATATTCTGATGATTGCAAATATATCATAATTTACCTATACAAATATTTAAAATTTCAAAAATAAATTATTTCAACTTTTTTTATAAATACAATTTATGTAATATTTTCATATATAATTTTTTTGTAATTAAAATTATATCATATGTAATTTATCTTTTAATTAAAATAATTAATTTAGATTTTTTCTACTAATTATATATGACTTATTTATATTTTTATATTAGGAATATAAAAGAAAATTATTGAATTAGACAAAATAAAATAAATGAAAACTGTTAAATTAGGCTAAATACGATAAAAAGAAAATATTAAATTAGGCAAGATACAATAAAAAATAAATATTAAATTATGTATATATTAGGCTTTGATGACACATAAGCAACCGAAGCACCAAAAATATTTATTATCCAAGCGAATCATACGAAGCAGACACATAAATTAGGAGAATTTTGCATTAATATATACTTGTTTAACACACGTGTATTACACGGGACTTGTCAAAAAATAAATATAAAAAATATTTGTGATAATTACAAAATTTGAAATCTAAAATAAAAAATTAAAATAATGTATTCTAACTCGTGCCTTGTACATGTCTAATCTATTTATTAATTATTATAAATATTAAATAATTTGATATTTGATGTTTAAATTAAATTCATTCATAATCTTAGTTACATACTTACAAAATTCAAAAGGCGTCACATTCTAAACTCGTGTCTATTATCTAATTTATTAATTATTATTATTAATTCATTTTATATATTAATATTTAGAATAAACTCATTAATAATTATTAGTCACATACTTTGAGATATTCAAAAGATATCATGCTCTAAACCCGTGTCGCATTTTAATGTGTCTATGTTTATTAATTATTAGTATATAATTTGATATTTTTATTTTTAGATTGAATACATTATTAATATTTAGTTATATACTTAGATTATTGTAAATAACTCATATTTTACCTATATGGAATATTTGAAACTCCAAATTTTTTTTTAAAATTATATTATCAAAAAAATTATTTAATTATTTTCATAATAAAAAATTTTTTTGTAATTAAAATTATTTCATATGTAGTTTGTCTTTTAATTAAAATAACTAATTTAAATTTTATCTACTAATTATATATGACTTATTTATATTTTTATATTATGAGAATCAAAAGAAAGTATTGAATAAGGAAAAATATAATAAAAGAATTAAATTAGGTAAGATTCAATAAAAAGAAAAATATTAAATTAGGTAAATATTAGGCTCGGATGACACATAAGCAAACAAAGCATCAGAATTTATTTGTCAAACAAAACATACGAAGCAGACACAAAAATTGGAAGGATTTGCATTAATATATATGTGTGATTATTATATTATTTTTAATAGGGGTAACCTTGTAATTGTATATTTATAGTTGAATTATTTGACATTTTGTATAATTAGTCAGAGTATTTGACAAAAATATTTTTTTCTAAATAGTATTTGGCAATTACCCAAAAAAACTAAGCGTTGTACAATAATGTTAGTATTATTTGAATAAGATACCCTTGAGATTTAATATTACTTCAAAATACCACAATTAACTATATTTTAAAGTTACATATATCATCCCCTTATCCCAGCAAAAATTTCTGAAATTAGGTACGACGAATTCCATAGCTAATTTATAGCAAAAACACTTGATAACAAATTAGTATACAAAAATTAGTTACGTACAAAATGGTTATAGCATAAACTATGCAGCAAGTTTGAGAAAGGTCATAACTATTCAATCAAGAAAATTCTACCATCTAGAGTCTACTAATATGTGAGTTAGGATCATACTTTAATTAGGCTATTTATTTTTTTGTAGTTTTAATAATTATATTATTGATTTTTGATCATGTTTCTTACGCAGCCTGGAGTCTTCAATTTATATTGTTAAGGACTCATATATTAATTAGACTATTTATTTAGGTTGTTAAGGACTCATATATTAATTAGACTATTTATTTTAGGTAGTATTAATAATTATATTATTGAGGTTATTATAATATGAAAAGGTAATCTGAATTTTAGGTTGTTTTATTAGATTATGTTTTTTTCTTTTAATTTTATATTATTAGAATTTTATTTTAGGTTGTTTTATTAAAGGTAAGACTCTTATTATTGGCTATTTATTTTAGGTAGTTTAAATAATTAAAAGGTAAGAAGTATACTATTAGGACAATAAATATTTTTTTTTTTTATAATTTATAAATATATAATAAAAAAAAAGTTAGGCTCGGATGACACGTAAGCAACCGAATCACCATAATTTTTTATTTGCCAAACGAAGCATGCGAAGGAGACACATAGGTTAAGATGATTTTGCATTAATATATAGGGTAGATATATATATATATATATATATATATATATATATATATATATATATATATATATATATATATATATATATATATATATATATATGATTGGGTTCA
>BMAC01000333.1:882722-898750 GCA_014905375.1 Phtheirospermum japonicum | reverse complement strand
ACACCGAATCAAAAACAAAAAAAAAATCGCCAATTGTGAGTTTGACAATTGCAAAAATTTTTTTTTGTTGGATGCTCAATATTTTTTCATAGATTTAAGAATTTCAGAAAGAAACGAGTGTTTTTTTTTTTTTGTTTTTTTTGAGAGAGAGAAACGACTTTCGGTTTTTCTTTTGGAAGATGATTAGGGTAGAACTAAATGAGAAGAAATAAATTTATGCTAACTTTAATATATTAATATTCTAAAAATAAGGTGATAATAAAATCTGACTAGAGTTATTTATTTTTGAGATAAAAAGTAATCCATCCTGCAAAATTAAAAAAAAAAAAAAAAACACTCGTTTCTTTCGAAAATTCTTGGATCTATGAAAAAATATTGAGCATCCAACAAATTTTTTTTTTGCAATTGTCAACTCACAAATTGCGATTTTTTTTTTTGTTTTTGATTCGGTGTGTAATTAAGAACAAATTGATTTCATGAAAGGGGATAGTCATGACACCACCACCACACACGATGGGTTATGGTGGTGACTGGTGCACGGCTCGAGCTAGTGGTGACTGGTGCACGGCTCGAGCTATGAGTTGAATCTGTTTGTCTCATAATTTATAGGTTAGGGTTCTTGTGAGTTTGTTTCTGATTTAGTTTTGAAATTTCGGTATTCGTGTGAGGTAAGGATAATCATTCATCAATTCAAAGAGGAGTTTCTTTCTAAAATTCTTTTTTGCCACCATCCACCATATTTGTTTCTCTCCGTCCAGAAAATTATGTATATAATTATGTTATATAGAATATGGAGAGGGGTTTTGAAGCATGGCAAATAATAATATTGTAACTATTAATTGAGTGGTGGAGTTGTTGGGCATGAACCTTCAGGCGAAACCACTTCGAATTTGTTGGTTAGTCAGTTTTGTGTGCCTGCGTGGATTGTTATTTTATTTTATTTTTTGGGGAAAAAAATGAAATCACTATTAAATATATTATTATGGTTAGTAGTGAGTGATAACTGATTAGAAAAGGTAACGGGTGTTTGCTAAGAAAATGGGAAAGGACGTTACAAAAAATGGATTATTCAGATTTTACGTGAATTAATCAATTAATATGTACTTATTATTTACCTATTTTTATTTTTTAATATGTAATCTTTTAATTGTATAGGGATTGTGGTTTGTTTATAGTTTCGAAATTTATATTAATTTCTGGTGTATTTATAGTTGATCTATAATTTAATTATAGGTTTTACCTGTATGAATTGTATTGATATTTGGCTCATATACCTATCAGGTTCTCGAATTTGGTTTATATGTAGTTAATTTATAGTTTGATCTTGTGCACTCTTGTCTTTCAAATAATTTCACGAAATGGTTGTTGTTCGGTTGATTTTGCGTTTCACTTTATTCGTCCTTGTTTTCCATGAATATATCTATAAACTTTATGTTTATTTTATGTTTATCGTAAGGGACCTTTTATGTTTTTTTAGAGGTAAAAGAAATTTTACCTCCTTAACTATGCCCATTTTGACAATTTGCTTCCTAAAAAAAAAATTTCGTGCAAATTACCTCCTAAACAGTACGAATTTTGCACTTGACCTCCTGAACTCCCAGGAAATACACTAATCACAAATTCTTACTGAATAAAAGATCAAAACAATTACCATGATTCTGGATTGTTCTTCTTCTCCGAAGTTGGATTGTTCTCCTTCTCCAAAAAAATTTCGATTTGAACGCCAGAATCTGTTTTTACTAAATCTTGCGTCTGTTTTTTATTCAGCTATCGCTTTTTCCACGACTTTTTTTGATTTTTTTTCATTATTTGATTTCTTGAGATTTCTTAAGATTTTTGCGTGAGAATTGTTGAAACAAAATGAAAAATTGAATAAAATTTAGAGGAAGCTACAAGATGGTTGGGTAGGTATTAGGGCATTAAAATAATGGGGGTTGATTTTGTTAATGTACAATTATCTGTAAAGTATTAGTCATTTAGTATAATTAGTTGAAACATTTGACAAAATATTTTTTTTTATTGTACAGCAATTGCCTCTTATAATTATGGGTAAGGAAGTAACATTTTCATGTCTAAGAAAATACTAGAAAAGTCAAATTATAAACAAAATAATAGTGTTCATATCTTTTTATCAAAATTATGAGAAATCTAGTTACTTTAAAATCTTTGAACGCCTTCAAATCTTGTCGAGGTAAATTTCTCTGATAATATCTCCACACAAATGAAATCAGAGGCGGATAATGATGAGGTTTTTAAGAACTCGCACACGCTTAGATTGGAAGGAATCGGATATCAAAAATAATTGTTTTAGCCAATAATCCGGCTTAGGTTGTGACTAGAAGTATGCACGGAATTTAGAGATCAACGAACTCGAATCAATATTCAGATTGAAGATTTTTCGAATGAAAAACTTCTATTTTGAATTTTTATTCCCCAAAACAAATGATACAATATTGAAGATTTTTTAAATATCCGTATCGAGAATTGTAGCGAGTTAAAGAACCAAAAATAGAACCGGTTTTTAAGAGTTTTCTACATTTATATTAGGATTTTTTTTAAACCGTCCTATACTATACGTGTATTTTGGATTTGTATCCTAACGTTTTTTTTAAGAAAATATTTTTTTAAAGAAAATATGAATGCATCTTTTAACTATACGGGATTGTGAAAATGCATACTACGGCCAGTCAACTCGCTGGGGTTGCATCTTTTGAAACCAATATACTTCAGGATGCATTTATCAAAACTCACACGAACCTTTTGATTTTGAAATTTTAATAAATCTTTAGTTTTCAGTTTATTTTTAATGTATATTATATCATTTTAATATAGTTTTGACGATTAAAAGCAAATTCGGAAACACACACTCAAATACACACACAAAAAAAAAAGATTTAAAATTTTTAAATATATAGGAAGTTTAACACAAGACGATTTAGTAATGCAATAAATAAAAAAAAAAGAATAATGCAAGAAAATATTATTTTGTTTTCAATAAGGAAGAATCAACAAGCAAATGCAATTATATTATTATAGACAAAAAAAATTAACATTATCTATTAAATTCATATATTTTTTATATGACAAAATTATAACTTATGTAAGTTTTAACGTGTATATAAACAATCCAGGTTTAATAGATAATTTTTTTTTTGTCTATATTAATATAATTCCATTTGCTTGTCAATTTATAGTTTTATCTATAATAAAATAATATCCGGATCTTATTTTATTTTTAATAAGAAAAACCATAAATCGACAAGCAGATGAAATTATATTAATCCAGAAACTATTTATATGACAATTTTTATAACTTATATAAGTTTTAACATGTATTGTTCAACTTTGTTTCTCTTGCATTGCTAAAACATCTTGAACTAGGTTTTTTTACATTAAGAAATAAAATCTTAAATCATCTTTATTTGTCTTATACTTGCCAAATGTGCTTCTCGTCAAAAAAAAAATAAATTATTAATTAGATATAATATACATAAAATATAGATTCAAAAAAATGATAATCGTAATCACGTTTTACTTCTTTTAATCATTTTAATCACGGAGCAAACACATCAAACAAACTAAAAAATTGAAAATCAAGAAGTTCAAGTGAATTTTGATAAATGCAACCTCACTCGTGAGTTCAGGTCAGTTCCGACAAGTCGGGGCCAGTTGGCTAGTTGGAGGATGCACTTTAAATTTTTTATGTGGTATATGATGCACTAAATTATATAAATAAGAAAAGTTAGATTGCAAACTTAGAAAACGTGCGTAGAATATTTTTCCCTTGACATTATATATTTATACTACATTTTGCTTATTTGTATATTGGTGTTAACTACACATTATGTAAATTCTATACTATTAAAATATGAGATAACAAATAATAAAAGTTCAATTATTGAGAATAGAATAACTATTAATTTTGGCGATGACAAATATTGTTGACAATAAATATATTACTTATACAAGAACTTTAAAATATATTAATTTATAAATAGTTACTTGCCTAATTATAATTTACACATATGTTTAACTTTCAATCAAGTGATAATATCAAATTATAAAAATCCTCAAAATTTATCAATATATTAAATGAATAATTATATATGAATTTAATTTACTAAAATTAACTTTATATTAACTATTTATCAAAAGTAGATTTCCATCATATTAGATTGATAAACAAACTAGGTTTCTTCATTTCTTTTTGAATAAATACTTTGATAAATTATGACTTTTGTATTAGTTTTACAATATATATCGTGTGTCAACATTCGAAACTTTTCCCAACCCACCCCATAACATTCAATTGCGTTACAGCTGAATATACATCCCGAACTGTGTCAAATGTTTGATATACTTTGGGATGAAGATTTGGTCTCAACGGTTTGGTACTGAAATTTAATTCTGAAATCTCTAAATATCAGTATAATTTTGGAGATTTGCAAATCCACGAACCATTAAACTCATGCACACCACTAGTTGTGACGATAGAGGACAAAATCGAGCCTAGGCGCTCTATGTGCCACAAAGTTATCCAAATCACCCCTATATATTAACGCAAAATTTTTAACCTATGTGTTTACTTTGTATGTTTCGTTTGACAAATAAAAATTTTGGTGCTTCAGTTGCTTTTGTGTCATCCGAGCCTAATATATGCCTAATTTAATATTTCTCTTTTATTATATATTGCCTAATTTAACTATTATATATTTAATCTAATTTAAGGTTTTTCTTTTATTATATTTTTTCTAATTCAATATTTTCTTTTTATTCTCCTAATATAAAAATATAAAAAGTCATATACAGTTATCAGAAAATCTAAATTAGTAATTATTAAAAGATAAATTACATAGGAAATAATATTAATTACAAAAAAAATATAATTATGAAAATAGTTAAATAAGTTGTATTTATAATAAAACTTAAAATAATGTATTTTTAGAATCTTAAATATTTTATATAGGTAAGTTATTTATTTTTTGCAATAACTAGTGATTAACCCGTGTGATGCACGGAGCGAATTGAATGGATTGTGTATATTCATTCGATGTAAATGTAATTTTATTAATTTATTAATATAATATAATAACTTAGACTACACAAGTCACGATTTGGTCAACACGAGCAAACTTAAAACAAAGGGAGCGGATATACGCACCTCGTTTTATTTATTAGTTCATCCCACTAAAAATGTTATCACAAAAATATCAATATTATCCTTAAACCCTACACCCTCAAATACTTCATCCCCTTCAACTCTCCACCACCACTCAAGCCGTCACCCATCACTGTCATGGCCGTCATCTATTGAAGAACATAAACAAAATATACAAATAGAAATACGTTGCCGCCGTCGTGCCATTGAAGAAGAGAGGTGCCTATATTCGCTCCCTAAAACAAATTAAAGGTAAATAACTTCACATATATAATATGAAACAACTTTTTGCATACTACATTATACGACCAATTATAGTTTAACTCACATGACAATACTTTTAAACTCTCCCATTTAGTTAGTCGCGAAACAATCATATTAGTCAATTTTATTACAAATCATTGAGTCTATCTCCCTGTTTAGTCTTTGTATCAAAGACAAAATGGAGATATTATAATAAATTTAGTCTTTTATAATTATCGGTATCCGTTGTACTTGTTTGTCAACATGTACACGAAAGTTCTCATTAGATTATATCATAATTAAATCACATCAATTTGTTTGAGTACAACTGAATAATATAATTGTACTTTAGTCGTACTTTGTTGTACGTTTTATTTTAGACATAATTTGTATCAACATAATTATACAATTATTAAATAAACCTTTAACCAATAAAAAATATAATACTTGTCATATAAATTTGAAAAAAAAATATAAAATCAACTAAATAAATACAATAAATTGTATTTAGATTATAAATATATATTAATTAAATTAAAATTAAGAAAATCATAAAAATCATATATATTATAAATAATATAAAATAAATCCTAAACTATTTTTAAATTAGATTAAGATATTATGAGTTCTAAATAATTATTTAATAATAAGAAAAAACAAAGAAATATTATAAAATAATACAATAAATCATAAAAGAATATGAAATATGTTAAATATATATAAGAAATATATTTTATATACAAATACTTAACAAATAATTTAACAAAAATTATGAAGATAGTAATAATTTAAATAATATAAAATAAATCTTATTTCATAATAATTCTATAGAATAAATTAAAAATAATTTAAATCCTGAATAATCATTTACTAAATTCTAAAAGAAACAAAACACACTTAAATTGCTATAAATAATAAAATAATCAAAAAATTATGAATTTAGTTAAATAAATATAACATATATATTTTAATTATAAATAATTCTTAATAACTTCTTAAATGAAATAGAATATAAATTTATATATTATATTGTAATATAGTAATATAAATATGAAATTATTTTGAAATCAGACAAAAATATAATAAAATTATCATTAATTCCTAAATGTTTATTTTATAGACATTGAAAGAATAAATTGGCAATAGTGATAAAGTAAATTAAATAAATATATAAAAGTTAATTTTAAATAGTTTTTTATCTATTGAAAGTTGATAATAAAACAAAAAAGATCAAGAAGTTATAAAATATAATAAAATAAATCTTAAAATATTTTAAAACAAAAAGTAATATACTTAAATAATGTTATATTATAAAAAATCATCTCCTAAATCTAGAAATATATATATATATATATTGTAAAGATATAAAAAATACTACAAAAATGAAAAAAGAAATACCAAATAAATGAAGTATCATAAATTTTAATTGAGGGCATTTGTATTCTATTTTACTATAATTATTTTTTTCAAATCAGCCCGATAATTGACTCGAGATAGCCACTGAGTAATTAACCACCAAGTCATCGAGTCAGTTGATGAACCCGATAATAAATTAAAATTTATATATAGATTTCAGTTTATACGAAAGTAATTATATAACCAAGAGTAATAAATTATTTATGTGTGGATTTCTAATGTTAAATATTTAAAGTCATAGTAATTAGTCACAAATTATTATAATATCCAAATGTTCATAAATAATTATTTAGTTAAGAATTTTAAAATAATGTATTGAATTCTTTATATTATGCGATTATATAATCATTTTTTGTTCTGCCCACATATAATTTTGATTTCAATTTAATCAAATAATTGTATAAAATTATTTACCTTTCACTTATGTTCATAATATAATTTTTTATTTTTTTTAGGAAAACGAAAAAAAAAGTGTCATTGTCAAGTTTGTGACACGTTAGGGTCAAATTTTGGGTCATTCGAGTTTTACTCGAGTCACATATAGAAAATTGAAAATATGACGCTATTAGGGTTGTCCTAGTATCACCTGGTCTGATCAACAAATAAAATTATGGAAGAAAATACAAGTTGTTGTTACTGATTATAAATTTTCTTTTGTCTTCGTTGCATCAATTTTCTAGTTGCACTTATACTATATTTTTGTTTTTAGTAAACAAAATTATTAAATAATTTTTAAAATTAAATTATAAATTTTTATATTTTTTTATTCATTTTATTTTTTTCCCAGTTTTGTTTATAATATATTATATTTTTTGTAATTTTTGATTTTTATATTTAGTTAATAATTTTATATAATTTAATAGTACTTTTTTGTAGCTATGAATTCATATTTAATTTTATAATATTAGTGACTTTTTGGTTTGTTTTCTATTTTTTTATATTTATTAAATAACTATTTGTAATTTAATTATAAGTTATTATATTTTATTTATAATAAAAATAAATTTATTTGATATCATTTGACATATTTATATTTTTTACTTTTTCGGGTTTGCAGATTTATAAACTAATTATTTAAATTTTTTATATATTATATATTTATATTTTATTTTTCAAATTTCTTACACACACATACAATATTTTTGTAGTTGCTATTATTGTGTTTTATTTTATTTTATATTTTTATCGACTCTCTTTTTTATTTTTATATTTATTTAATAATATAAAATCTAATTATGAATTTATTTGAGTTAAATTAACTTATTTTATTAATTTTCTCTTTAATTTTATTTGATTGTTGAATTTTTGATTTTTTTCATATTTATTAAATAAATATTTATAGTTTAATTATAAGTTCTCATATTTTTATCTATATAATTTTATTAATATTTTTTATTTTTTTAAAGCATTTGAAAAAATATTTATATTTTACTTTTGCTTTTTTGGGTTTTTCAAATTTATTAACTAATTATTTACATATATTTATATATTTATTTTAAATAATTTTTTATATTTTATATTTTCTTCAAAAAATATTATATTATTTTTATTTTTCTCAGATTTTATTTATCATTTTACATAACTCTTCTATATATTTAATATTTTCTTTACATAAATTATAATTTCCAAAAGAATATTAATATAATTAATTATATAAATAATAAACATGTATACTACATATAGTAAGTAAAATGGGCGGGAAGACTTTGAGAAATATTTTTAGAAACGCTAGCCTTTTTATATATATATAGATATGAGTATGTAATTAAATATTAGTAATGAATTTCAATCTAAAAATAAAAATATAAAATTATATAATAATTGATAAATACTTAATAGACACCGACACAATTTGATAAGGTTTTGAGAGTACGCCATCTTTTGAAATTTTTGGATTGTGTAACTAATAGTCATTAACGAAGTTAATCTAAATATTAAAATATAAAGTGTGTAAATAATAATAATTGATAAATATAGATTAGACACGGGTTGAAAATGTGACATCTTTTAAGACTTTCTAATTATGTAAATAAACTATTAACGAAATTAATTTAAATATTAAAATATAAAATTATTTAATAGTTATAATAATTAATAAATAGATTGAGACATGTACAAGACATGGGTTGAGAACACATCCTATCAATTTTTTATTTTAAATTTGAAACTCTATAATCGTCATAAATATTTTTTATATTTAAATTTTTATAAATCTCGTGTAATGCACGTGTTTTAAACTAATTTAAAATTTAAAGTAAATTCTGTAGACGACCGCCTAAGAAAAATTTGCACTCGAATAACGTCTTATATTTGTATCATACTTTGCTTTAAAGAGTGACATATACCTCAATCCTGCATTTTGTTTTAACTCTACTAGTTTGAAAATGGGAAGACTTTTGCCTAATTATTAAACAACCGCAAGTGTATGATTTTTTTATATAGAAATAAAGAACAAGTTATTAGTCTATATAAAGACTAACTAATTAGATATTTTTATCAATTACTACAATTATAACAATCTTAACTTTATATAAACTATCAGATATTGGATGATAATTATATTAAATTAATAAACAAAACTAAATAATCTAAATAATTAATGATTTGAAAAAAAGGGTAAAATATAGAGTTCTTCCATTAACTTTTAGGGTTTGGTAAAAATCAATTCACTAAATATAGGTGACAAATTCAACCAATCAATTAAATTCTTGTAGCACAATTAGTCTAATTTTGTGAGTTTTGACCAAAAGAACGCTGATCAAAATCCAGGGATTGCAAGTTTAGTTCAACAATTTCTTTTCTTTTTTTTTTTTTTTTTTTTTTTTTTTTTTTTTTGCATATTTATTCAAAAACTTTGGGGTCAGGTGAGTTTCACATGCAATCTTTTGGCATAAATTCTAATCTGGGTGAAAATTGAACTAAATGTACGACAAAATTTAAATTGGAGGGCTATATTTATCACCATATGTATTTGGTGGACTATTTTTGTCAAATTCAAAAGGTTAATGGATGAATTCTACATTTAGCCAAAAAAAAAAACACTCTCTTTTGTTTGGCCTAGTTGTCATCATCATCTTCTTCCCCCATCTTTTTTCTTCACGGGAAGATGAGGGAAACCATTATATTCATTATTAATTATTTAGCTTATGTCCGTCATCTTCATAGGAGGTCGTTTTTATCCACATGTGTTTATGTCCTCTTAATAATTGGAGTTTTATCCTATTAATATAAGTGACGTCTCATCTAGTTTGGTTTCCGTACAAACAATACTATCGTTGTGCTACTATTTAGTTCCAATCCACTTTTATGCGCTTTTATGGAAATTATCGATTCGAGATCAACTTCACTAACACGAGATTTGTCAAATAATACATTTTTTGTAAACTAGTTTTCGTCAACATTAGTTTTATTTTTGTATGTTCGGTAGATTGATTCGATAAATTACCTATCAAATTTTATTGTTGTCAATCTGTACTGATTATTTCGAGTAAATTAATGAAATGTTGTCTTTTCTTCAAAAAATAAATAAATTTCAAGTAGACTAAAATACACCTTAAGAGAAAATCAAAGTATGAAGAGATACTAAAACAATGACTTCAATTGATATACATGGTCCAATAACCTCCAACTGAACTTATATTTCTCTACCCCATAAATTGATCACGCAAGTAAACTATTTTCTCGACAAATAAAAGTGTATATTAAAGTAAAAGAAATTAGGGTTGCCACTCAATCTATGAACCTTAACTCTCAAAAGATAAAAGATCAAAAGTATTCACAAATAGTTATAAATTTCAAAATTTATGCAAAACTTTTATGTCAAATATTCAACTCCTAATATGGGCTTATTCTTTCGAATTAAGATGATATATGCTAAACATGTAGAAGCATTAGCTACTTGTTAAAACATGCAATCAACTCCAATATTTGAATAAATTTTGAAATATAAAGCTCAATTATAAGAGGAACGTAATATTTTTGAGGATTCTTAAAGCCATAGAGAAGGAGAAAAGACAGGTTCAAATCAAGTCTAAGAGGAACGTAATATTTTTCAAAAATTGAAAATTAATGCATATAAATAGACAAATACCTCTATAGACCGGTCTCATAGTGAGACCAATCTTTTTACTTCAAGACACTTCTGTGATTTTGATACTCTAATTATATTTTGTGATACTTTAACCATATTTTGTAATACTTTAATCATCCTTTATAATACATTTAAGTGGCCTCACTGTGAGATAACAAAAGTGTTGGTCTGACAAGAGACTCACTCATATAAATATGATATTTTCACTATTAATCTATAAATTACTACAACATATGCCCGCATTAAGTGAAAGATCGCATTCTAATAAAGATTTCTTAAAAAGTGTTACTTCCTTCGTCTAAAAAAGATAGACTTACGGTTGTTGGTTAATATAATTAAATTGTATGTTTGACGTACAAACTTGATAAGGTAGTTGATAACTGAAGAGTTAGCTGATGACTGATAAGTTAGTTGGGAGCTAATAGTTGATAGCTGGTGACTGATAGATGAAAAACTAGGTGATGTAAATAAAAGTATTTTGAAAATTTAGCTGATTAGCTAGCTCAAAAATACAAAATCACAAAAGTACATGTTTAAAATAATAATACTTATGTTATTTTTTATTATTTTATTTTATAAAATTTTAGCATTGTAAATCTATTTATTACTGTTTCTATTGTCAATCTCATTGAACTAAACCAATTTATAGAGTCAACCTAAAATAACGATAATAATAATAATTATTATTAGAATATTTGTAAATAATAATAATAATAATAATAATAATAATAATAATAATAATAATAATAATGATAGTTACACAATACTAAATTTAAAATAAGTCCAAATATATAAGTAATAATTAATAACGAGATGAAAGGAAAAAAAATATTTTAAATACCTAGTGATATAATAGTGTAATTTCCCCAAAAATAAAATAAAAGAATTAAAAGAAGAATAAAATCAAAAAAATTCATAAGTTTATTTGAGATTGTACTAATAACATTTGGGATAAGTTCAAACTTTTTAAATAAGTCCATCCAATCAAACAAGATGTATTTGAATACAAAGAGCTTACAAGCTCTTTAAATAAGTTATAAGCTAATTTATTGTACTTACCAAATACATACTCCCTCCGTTTTTTAATAAGTGTCGTTTTAGAATTTTTGTTCAAAATTAAGTAATATAATATTTGACCAATACATCCTCAATCAATTAATAATATTCTCATTTAATTACTTTCACTCTTTTCCTTTAGTTATTCTATTACCATAAACTTGTTTATATTTCTTAAAATAAACGAGGATAAAAGTGGAATAAAGTGGTAAAATATTCTAAAACGATATTTAATTTGTAATAAAATTGAGTGTCTAAAATGACACTTATTTTAAACGGAGGGAGTACAAAGTATTGTCTTTTCAATCTACACCCTATAGTTAATTAATTATTTATTGTATACTAGATTCCGTAACAATGCTAAATAAGTAGAGTAGCATGATTTTAATATAATTAATTATGAAATGGAAAAACAAAAATAATAACGAGCTATTATTTTGGGATAAACTAAAATAACAATTTAGTCTACGAAACAACTACTTTTTTGTTTGGAGGAACATGAAAAATTAAAGGGTGCTTCTTGATAGTTATGATCATTACGTGACGGCAAGACACGGATTTTAAGTGAGAATTTTGGATCTCTCCGAGTTAATAACTAAAATACAAAACTTTTCAAAATTTCATAATTCTAAATCAAATTTTGAAATATTAGTTATTTTTTCTAAAGAAAATGTAACGGGATCCGGGGGATTTAACAATAATTATAAATTTTATTATTTATTTATCTTATTATAAATCATTTTGCCATATTTATTTCAAATTTAATTAATTAAATACAATGTACTCACTTTCTCTTTTTTTTATATATTATTATAATAAAATAAAATAAAAACTCTCCAAAAATCCCCAAATTTTAACCTAGTTCCAAACAATTTGAGTTTCTTGTCAAAAATTACCCTTAATTGTCTAAAATTAAAATTGAGGTACTGGAATTGATTAATTGGATTTGAGTAGAACTAGTTTTGAAAATCCCCTATTTGTGAGACTAATTTTTTAGAATTTTCTCGGTATATGAATATCAATTGTATGTTGAGGTTGCTCTAGAGATAATATATATAGAAAGAGAGACATGAAGATACATAGAGATGAGAGTCATGAGTGAAATATATATAAATAAAAAGAGGCATTCAATATTATGGGACAACTAAAAAATATTTTTATTATATGTATGCATGGTATAGTATAAAATCTTAAATCACATTGAGCGAAACTCAGACTCATGCAAAATCTAAGACAATTAAAGAACCATAACACACATTTGGTTCAACAGGGTTATTAAGGCTTCACAATAGTTACAAAGTTAATACACTTGGTAAATATTCCATGTACTTTTACGTACTTATTACTTAAGCCATTGCATTTATTGATTTCATGTGTTGGGAGTTAATGACCAGCACCAGGACTATGTCCAGGAGTAGTGGGTCTAAAGCCGTCGATATTGCTTGCATTTGGTGTGGAAACTAGTTTCTCAGTAGAGTTGGAATGCAACTCTTTTTTATTATTTATATCCATTTGTTTTTGCTCGGAGCTGATGAATTTATCTTGTCTTCCCTCGGAGAATTGAGTTTCAAGACTGAGAAAAAGCACAATAACAAAGAAAACAAACATATGAGGGTTCCTTAATATTAATCTGGCCATTGAAAGCAAGATGCAGATTTTTTTTTCTTTTGATTGATATTTAGGAGAGAGCGGAAGGGATGTTTTTGTAATAAAAAAGTGTGGTTTCGTCTAAGAGGAATTCGATGGTATTTATAAGGGTGTACATGATCATAATCAAGAAGAATTGATTTTTTGTGGTCCCTACGTATCAAATAATTATCATTTCAAAGATCTCAAAAAATCCTGAAACATACCAAGTTACTAAATCTACACAACCAATACTCTCCAAAGCAACTTTTTAATAGGAGATTTATATACTCAAGTCACACCTTTTTTTTAATATCTTCTATTTTCAGGAAAAGAGAATGAAAAAGTCTAGAGTTTTAGCTAAAATGAATGGCCACACGCGCATAGCAGTCACAAAGCCTGAGAGAGTGAAAAAGTATTGATAATAGTTGACATGTGTTAAAGATGTTTTGTAGTTATAAATATGTAGGTGGATAAATAGTGAGACTTGTAGAAGAATTTATAGTATGTTTTTAAGTGTATTTTATGTGATTTGAGAAAGAAAATAATATTGTATTTCTGAAATACTTTATAGACACACAATTGTAGGATTTTTACAAAAGGAGTTATACAAGCGGGATATTTTTTTATACACAAACAATTAGAGGATAAGAACATTTCACAGGAAGATGAAAATGGAAAATTTCCACAACAAGTTGCAACATCACTTTTCCTATTTTATTTAGCTTTTATAAAAATATCTAAACAAGACTTAAGATGTGTTCATGTGCTCAATTTTTTGAAACTCATTACTTCTCATTATAACGCCCGAAAGAAAATAAAGTATAATAATACTTATATAAGGAAGCTTACATAAATCCATAAGGCAACATCTAAAATTATGCAAAAATTTGGGTTTTACATTCTAATTCTCTCATGTCTCAACATCTTTTTTTTTATTAACAAAGCACGTGGTAGAGAATGGATTGTTCGGCAAATGAAAGTCAAGTGTGTGTGTGTGTGGTGTTCAGGTGGGAGCCAAGTCCTCATGTGAAAACCTTATGTGTATTGCTACATTTAGTATTGTATATTGTTATACTATTTTCTGCAAAAATATTGAATAATAGTACATATAAACACCCCCTTTTTTAAAAGCAGTGTATTATGCTCAAAGTAGCAACACAGTGATTAGTGAAATAAAAAAACTTGTACAAATTATTGAAGTAACTCCGTCCCTAACATCTCCTTTATTTTTATTTTTTTTTTTATAAAAAATAGTATAACAGTGTACAATGCTCAAAGTAACATTATATATAAATATATGTAGTAGAGTTTGTAGGTTCTCTCACCAGAAATGGTTCTCACTAAAAACCTCTGCATTCATATTCATCAATTTGTTAATATTTGTAACCAATTTTTCATCCAATAGTTGTAATTAAGTGAAAAATGATGTTCTCACGGCACCTCCGTAGAAGTTTCCATATATATATATATATATATATATATATATATATAAATAAATAAGTGAGGCTTGTAATAACTTAAAATAGATATAAAAAAAACAAATAAATAAGTGAATCTCATTAACTTAATACTCCCTCCTTTTTAAAATAAGTGTCGTTTTAGACACTCAGTTTTATTACAAATTAAATGTCTTTTTAGAATGTGTTACCACTTTATTTTAAGAAATATAAACAAGTTTATGGTAATAGAATAACTAAAGGGAAAGAATGAAAGTAGTTAAATGAAAATATTATTAATTGATTGAGGATGTATTGGTCAAATATTATATTCCTTAATTTGGAATAAAAATTCTAAAACCAAAATTGTTAAAAAACGGAGGGAGTTAAATCTTGGTATCACAGCTAATAAATGCTCACCATTTTAATATTAAATGTTCATTACTATTGTAATAAATGATTATTACAATTTTGATATCCTTGAGCGTTTGTACTAGATACAGCAAGTATATGAAATAATTTGTCCATGTTAGAAAACTGAACTTGAGTCATAATAAATAACCATTATTTCCTTTTATATTCATATTTTAATTTCACTCGATATTATTTATCTTATGGTAATAAAAAGATTAATTTTATTTTTTAGTTTATTTATAATTTTTCTCGGAACTGGTGACTTTTTTATTGCCTTCACTCGAAGAATTGATTTTGTAGAAGAGAAAAAGTACGAGGGGATTCTGAACTGATTTTGTCATATCTTTTGGCTAAATTTTGGGAGAGGGGATGATTTTTTATCCAATGTATCGCATAATTATCATATCAAGAATCTCACTGAAAAAATAAAATAATTTGGAAGAATGGTTAAATACATCATAAGAGAAAAAATATCTTAAGAATAAAAAATATTATATTTAATAAGTAAGAAATAAATAATAAAATTTACATATTAAGCAAGAAATTTTTGTAATTAAGTAAATAATTTTTGAATATTGAATAAAAA
>BMAC01000333.1:863322-882660 GCA_014905375.1 Phtheirospermum japonicum | reverse complement strand
TTTTTTGATATTAAGTAAGAACATTTTTTAGTTATAGTAAGAAATTTTTTCGGTGACTGGAAAATATTCTTAAATATTAATTAAGAAATTTTTTGAACAAAAAATAATTATAATAAAAGAAAGAAAGAGAAAATCGTCAGCAATATTCAATGACTTAAAAAAAAAAATCGTTCAACGGCGACGGCAGCAGCAATGCTTGACGGCCAATATATTATTATTATTATTTTTTTTTTTCATAATAAGAATATTATGGTATTTATGTAAAAATTTCGAACTATTTAACAAAAATAAGAGCATATTTAAATTAAAATTGAATTTATAAGTAATTGGCAAATATTTATCGATTTCTATTACAATTCCCTCAAATAATTTTAATTTAAAAAAATATCCTAAAACACTAACTCAACAAATACACAAAATAGAAAGGTTGTCGTGCCCTCATTCAAATCAAACAACTTTTTATACATTCCATCTGCACATCTTCTATTAAATGCTAAATATTAAACAAATGAAAGATTGATCAATAAATATAAGATTAAGATTGTAAAAAGTATTTTTCGCCACAACACTTTTTTTTTTTTTCTTTTTTGACATAAACACAAAAATATCTCCCCACTTTGTCTCTCCAAATTGCAGCTAATCCTCACTCTCTGTCACTAGAATCGCCACTGTTCATCATCGTTCCATGCCTACAACGTAACATAAAAATACACACACGCTTACTCACAATAAATATTGTATATTATAGGTTGTTAATCACAAAGAAAAATATTTTAAGTTACAAAATATAAAAATTCGTAGAGTACATGTTGGAAAGAGTTTTTTTCCCCTAAAAAAAGTTCTCAATATTTTAAAATTATTAATTAATCAATAAAACTGTTATCTCAGTCAACTTTGCTATTAATATGGAAGCTACGTTCATATTTGAAAATAATTGATAGTTGATTGCATTAATTAATAATTGATTGTGTAAATAAGGACATCATTTACACCATTTATTTAATGATTAAAAACTAATATTTACCAAAAAAAAAAATTTAATAGTTGAGTTTATTTAATGATTAAAAACTAATATTTACCAAAAAAAAAAAAAAAGAAAGAAAGAAAGAAAGGGGTCTTTATTTTAAAATTATTAATACAACGCCTTTATTTTAATGAGCAAAAAAACAATATTTATAAAATAAAGTTTTTATTTACAATACAACATATAAAATTCTGAAATTGCTAATTTGCACATATATTTGAATCTAATTCGTACAAATAGACATATATTTACTAATAGATAATAAATAAATTGATGCTATGTAAGTTTCTTACATATAAAATTAATGAAAACGTGTCATAAATTTAGGAAAGAGTGGATTTTTGTGTGATAAAACTAATGGGCAAATTGTTAGTCAATAAACATATTGTTTTTCTTTTTTTTTTTTTTTGTGCATAAAAAGTAAACATAACCCATATTCTTTAATCCTTTCTACGAAAAAGCTCTTATATTCAATTTTTTTTAAAATTATTATTTTAAATCCAAAAATTTCATCTAAACTTCTATTTACTTAAATAATTTAATTACAAAATTTGATTAGTCAATCTTTTAGATTGAGTCCAAACATTTCATTTTACTTTAATCCTTTAACATCAAACGTGATAAGGATGGCAATGGACAAATCTACCTAATGGATACCTGCAAAAAATTGCACATGATGGGAAAAGAAATTATCTATTTAATGAGTATGGATACAGGTATGAGTAATTATCCACAATATTTACTGGGTACGGGTAACTTAGTATCCACTTCGCTCCATACCCATACATAGTAATTTTTATATATATATATAGTATATATATATATATATTATATATATATATATGAAGTGGATCCAATGGTCCATTTCTTATAATGAGTTCGTAGGGCCAAATTACAGTCATCCAATACATTACATCCAATGGATATAAATTAGTTTGGATGACAAATACATCTATGTCTTTCTAAATGTGCATCAATGTATTTTTTAAATATGCATCAATTAACATTTAAATGAACATTAATATTAATAACTAATATAAATTAAGTCATTTATATTTCTCTCTCTCTCAATTAATAATCAATGGATTTTAAATAGCATCAATTAACATTTAAATGAACATTAATATTAATAACTAATATAAATTAAGTCATTTATATTTCTCTCTCTTCTCAATTAATAATTCTCCTCAATGCACATATTATTCCTTACGACCTAAGGAACAATACACATACCATTTTTCCCAATAAATTTGTACTTTTAAAAAGTCTAATTGAGATTATTCCCAAAAACCAAATAATAAAAAATAGAAACTCAATGCACATTTAGATGCATGTTATTTCACATTTAGAAATACATTGATGCATTATTAGAATAACAAAGATATTTGCATTATATGTCATGTTTCTCCAAGCCACTTTTCAACAGTTTTACTGCACATTTATTAGTTTGTTAATGTACATTTACATGTCCGATAATGCACAGTTAGTAATACAAGTATGCAATTATACATGATATATCGGATATTTACATGTCCGATAATGCACAGTTAGTAATACAAGTATACAATTATACATGATATATATTTATTAGTCAACCATCCTCCATCTAATTTACATCCATCAAATATAAACCTAATGAGTGGCTAAGATTTAGCCCTACGGACTCATTTTAATATTTGGACCCATTAGATCCAATTCATATATATATATATATATATATATATATATATATATATATATATATATATATATATATATATATATATATATATATATATATAATTTAAAGGATAAACGTTTGTAATATATTCGAAACTCGTATTCTAAAGATAAGGTAAAATAAATTTTTATAATCTTTTCAATTGTATTATAATTTTTATTTAACAAGTAAAAGTAGATATGATATCAATATTTTTTTTTGGCAAGTTGTGGGGAGTGTTGGAAATTTACATTTGAAATTTCATAATTTAGTGGTATGGTGGTGAATTATATTTAAAGTATTTTCTTTTAAATGATTCATAATATTATCATGTTTGTGAGTTTTTATATTACGTCAATTATTATTAGTTTATATTTTACTGAATTATAATTTAAGTTTTAATTAATATTTTTTTTTCAACTTTTTGCATATTGTTAATATATGGGTAATGAGTACGGGTATGGGTATTAAAGTACCTATAAAGTATGGGGATGGACATAAAATTTTCTACCCATACGATTATGGGGATGAAAACGGATTTTTTTTTTTTTTAATGCAGATATGGAAATGAGTATTTAGTACCCTATTCATCCCCTACCCATTGTCATCCTTAAATGTGATTGCAAATTTTTTTTCATTTTCCTAATTTAACTTTTTGAAGAAAGAAATATAATTAGAAACTTATAGGATTTGACTAGTATCTTAGAATTTGTTTCCATACTTCTAATATTTCGTCAAACCTAACATTCAAATACTTTGCATCATGACATATGTAATCCTAACTTTCAAATGCGTCATGACATATGTAATAAGAGTTCATCATTGCATTTAGATCGGAATCTACATTGCATTGTCGACACATTGTCTATAGTAGTATAATTTACCAAAGATAAACAAGAACCAAAAATTCAATCTTTAAAAAAAAAATTAACATTTGACATCAAATCTTTTAAAGCCACCAAATCTTTAGGAGAGTGGGGAGGCACATTCTGGAAAAGGTAATTTCTTTTGTTATTGTTTCCAGGCAAATGAAGTCAAAGCAGATAATGATGAGGGTTTAAAGTAGTGTTTTTATAGTATTTGTATAATTGTTATTTTTGAAAAGCAAATAAAATCTTAATTTAAGACATACGAAAAAAGAAAGCAAGCTTATGTTAGGGGGTGAAAGGAGTAAATAAAGGGTAAGTCACTGTAGAATTCTCATACAAATAATGCCTTGTATGACAATTTCATCACTTTTTCATTAAAAAGTGTTTCTCATTAAAAAGTGTTACTTATCATGCAAAAGTGTGATTGTTACATATATATTATATTATAATTGATACTTTTTCATTTAATCTGATTCTCAAGTAAACTTATCGGTGATACATGTGTATGACAATACTTTTATTTAATATTTTATTTTCCCTCTAAAAATTGTCATTTTTATACTTAAAAAATGTTAAAGTACATATAATATATAATAATTAAATATTTTACTTGAAATAAAAAATGTCACTTTTACGAAATATTATTATTTTTCAATTAAAAATATGTCACTTTTTCCGTCGTACAGAACATGATGAGAGTCCTTTATAAGTTTTCATGTAAATAAATAACAATATTACTACTTTTTAGAAAAAAACACGTGATATTGACAAGTATCAAATTACGTATGCAATATTGACCAACTTATCAAAAAAAAAAAAAAAAGTTCAAAAAAACCCCGATCGTACATGGACCAAAATGAGTTTTTTAATATTAAAAAAGATCTCATGACAGTTAATATATCGGCTAAATGTCATGGCTCATGACTAAATAAATATTTATATATTTATTACTAACTATAAAGTTTAATTTATTTAAATTTGAGGTTGTTAATAAATTATATATATATATATATATATATATATATATATATATATATATATATATATATATAGAGAGAGAGAGAGAGAGAGAGAGAGAATTGTAAAATAATTCCAATAACTTAGGGTGTTACATCTTAATACCACTAAATATATTTGGTGGCAAATTTATCCAATAACTTATAAAACGATAGCAATTTAACCCCAATTTCGCCGGGAAAAAGAAAACTCGATTTTTTCGGCGATAAATGTTGACTTTGACCAATTTTGACAAATTCAATGCTGATGTGGCACAAAAAAAGTTAAAAAAATTATTTAAAATTAGAGATTTATATTAAGAATCTAACATTATTTAAAATATAATATTTACAAAAGATATAAAATATATTATAAAATCTAAGATTTTTTAAAATATACCAAAAATGTATTATTAAATTATAAATTAAAACAAAACTTGAAAAATATTTTATTTAAATATTTTTAAAATCAAAACAAAATATGGAAAATTACCTACAAAGAAATCTGAAAATATTTCTATATTTTAAAATGTTATTTAATATTTATAATAATTTTAGGAATTATAAAATAATTTTCTAGATTGATCTTAAAACATTCTCTTTCATATGAAAATCAATTTCTTCTATAATTAAAATATTCTCTAGGTTTTTTCAATTATGTATTTTAATATAATAATCTACATATTAAAAAAACTATATTCTTAATAAATATTTTTTCATATTTATTACTGATTGTTTTCACATACTCAAATAATTCCAAATTTTATAATACATTTACACAAATTTTTTGATTAATTTTTAAATAATATTTTTTAATATTTAAAATAGTATTTGATTTTAAAATATTTTTCTAGAGTTTGTTTTAAATTTATATTTTAATAGTATTTTTTGGCTATTTAAAAATAATCTCAAACTATATAATATATATTTAATCTTTTTGTTAAATTTCTTAATTTAAATAGTTTTTTAGAATTTAAAAACAAAATTTTAATTTGGTAATAATTCTTTTTAATTTTTTGTTATTATTTCTTGACATATCAGCGTTGACTTGGTCAAAATTGGTCCAAGTCAACATTTTTCGCCGAAAATTGAAAGAATCCGGCGAGTTTTCTTTTTCCGGCGGAATTGGGGTTGAATTGCTATCTTTTTATAAGTTGTTGAATAAATTTGCCACTAAGTATATTTAGTGGTATTAAATTGCCACCACTCCTAAGTTACTTGGATTATTTTATAATTTTGCATATATATATATATATAGGTGGGTGGGTGTGGGTGTGTTTTCACAATTTCATTTAACTGGAAATTTATAGAAAACATATATAGGATGTAGGATATATGTCATTTTAATTTATCAATATTATTATATTATTTCTAACTTGACATTATGTATTAATATAAGAAATACATGAAGATGTATAAAAACATATAAGTGATTAAAATGTATGCACATTAAAGATAATGCTTAATTTTTAGACATCAAATGAATTTAAAAAAAATATTAATGTAGAGATGACACTGTATGTTTAACAATTCAATATTTGAGGGTTTGAAGTAGAACCTTGAAATGGCAATAATCAACATCTTTTTTTTTTTTAACCCTTTAGATTGATTAACTACTGCCTATCAGAAAAGGTATATAACTAGAAAAAGCAACTTGCGCTGTATGCCGCGCAACCTTATTATACTCACGTTAAACCAAATTGAAGAAAATAACATTGATCAACATCAATATGTTTGATATAGGAAAGAAAATGCAACATTGTTCTCGTATTAATATCGTGTTACAATTTTAGTTGTATAATTTTCCAAGATACGATTCTAATTATGTGTTTTTTTCATAACTAGTTTTTTTTATACCCGCGCGCAATGTATGTGGTAAAAAGTTAAAATATAAAAATATAAATTATATTAATATTACTTTTGTTATTATTTATTATGTGGATTTTTTAGTTATTTTTCTTCATCTCTATATCTATGATTATTTATATTTTCACATAATAAATAATCATAGATATAGAGATGAAGAAAAATAACTAAAAAATCCACACTAAATAAATTATAAATCGAATCCACAATATATATATATATATATATATATATATATATATATATATATATATATGAACGTTAGAATTATACGTTATTGAATACTTCTTTGTACATTACATTATTGGTCGATTTTGAATCGTTATCACCACAAACTAATATCTTCAAACCCTTTCGATGGTTGACACGTGACACAGCAATATATAACTGACCATGAATGAACACGGGATTTTACAGATAAAGGTCGACGTTCAAAAGTGATTGACCCTAACTTTTGTTTATCGTAATTGCATATGAAATCATGAGCGAAAATTGTCTTCGTTGAAACTTGAAAGGTATCATAACGTTAGAAGGCATTAGACTCGTTTGGGGAAGCAACACCTTTTCACCTGCCTTTGCACCAGTTAGAAGTTTGCATTCAAGGACGTATATGAAAAGTCTTGTAAAACCAATCTCGTCCTGTTACATAATCCCATGGAGTGGTCTATGTTTCTCAATAACATAAGTGGAGTCTCCACTTTTAGATGCAATCCGTGATTGGACACCCCAAAATACTTTATACCATTCACGACTTCAGGCGTGTGCAAATTACTTAAAAAGTCATTCCCACCGTCAAATTTATTTATTTATTTAATAATCGCACAATCTAAATTTACAATTACGCACAATTCATTCATAAAAGGAATGAATAAGGTAAATTAAACTAATCTACGTGAATGAAAATTAAAATAAAATTCTCAAGTTTATACGTTACCAATGCATGGTTTTAATTAAACACAATAAATTTAATAACATTACCAGATAATATATTTAAATACATTTAAATTACATAATAACATAATAAGATATTATTCTAATATCTTATCTCAATTAAAAATTAAAAAAGTATATACATACATACGCATATGTATAAAATTAATGAGCTTTGCACTTCAAATTACGATTACAAACAAACTGAATTTACTCTACAACTAATAAAATATTATATATTAAATTAAATTAATCTAGATTAATATGTGAACAAAGTACTTAAAACTAATAAAATATACTTACATAAATATATTTTTCTTTTATGAGAATAGTACTTTTACAATTAAATAAATAAAACACCTATGAAGCATTCCAAAAACTATTTAAAGAAATAACTAAAATAATACGGAGAAATGTTAAATAGAATGCTTATCAAATATATAAATATATATATGTAATTTATAAAATATTTACTTAGTAATTTAAATTTATGTAATTGCAACTAAATCATATTGAATTCATTGAACACTAACACATTTGATAAAAAAAACTCTGAGAATCTTGTAATATAATTTTACAACTACAAACAATTCGAAATAAATTTATTATTCATAAAATAATAAAATTAAATTAATCTACATTAATAGAGATTGATATTAAAAAAAATTAAATGTATGCAGTACCATGTATAAGACTTAAATTAAATATAAATAAATAATAAACTCATTTGATAAAATACCTTACATTATATTAGATAATCAAATCTATAAACAAAAACAGATTAATCTACACGTATGAAAGTTGAAGTTAAAAATCAAAATACATACAATAATGCATAATCGATTTAATTTAAACACAATCGATAAATATTAAAAACATCATAATCTAATTATGAATTTAAAATAAATAAAAACAATTTAGAAATACTTGATAATAAAATTTGTCAAATTCGACCAATTTAAAACCCATTTAATTGATTAAATACAACTCAAACCATAATTTATTTTGAGTCCACTTAATAATTGAGAGGCTCAATTGTTTTGAATCCAATTTAAAATTTGATAAGCCCAACCGTAGATTCGGATCCAAGCCCATAACATGAACAGATAACCCTAGGTATAAAAGTTGTTAACCCTAAGAAATTTCAAGTATCTTGAATTTAGATCAATACATTATCAGATACATGATTTTAATTAAATACAATAGATTTAATAACATTACCAGACAATACATTTAAATTAACCTAACATTAGAATAAGATATTATTCTAATATCTTATTTAAATTCAAAATTAATAAAGTATATATACACATAACATACACATACACTCTCTCTTTATATACTTAAAAAAACGAATAAAATCATTATTCTAATATCTTATTTCAATTCAAAACCATATAAAAAATAAAATAAAATATCCAAAATTATTATTCTAGATCTTATTTCAACTCAATATTAATTATAGTATATACATACATACACATATACATACAAAAAAATAAATACTTATAATTTAAAGTAAGAAAAAAGAATATAATGTTATTAAATTAATAATTAAAACAAACAACTAAATTTGAAGAAGCAAAACAAAATTAAAGAAATACATAAACATATAAACTAAGACATTCGATTCTCGAAAAACTTGACATTGATCTTCTTTATAACACCAGTAATTGGCCATCCATGTTTTACATAATTAGAGATAATTTAAGTCAATTCATTACATTAATCTAATATTAGTAGACAATTCGAGCCTATATATCTATATAATGATGAAATTTAGTAGATTACCCAAACCTATATATCTATATATAATAATAAAATTATTGACAACTAATAATTACCTCCGAATCATGAAAAATGATTTTCATGAAAATCTTTTGTTCTTTGTTATCAAATCCTGATCGAGCAAAAAATTGAACAACTAAGCTTAAGTGTTTTTTTATTCGTTCGCACGCTGAGTCCAAATAAAGGAGGCATCGTTACAAAATTTTTTGCTGCCCAAGTTTTGAAAATAGAGAAAAAGCACAGACACATTTGGGTGAGGATTGAAATTGATTCGTAAATAATAGGATAGGGAGATTAGTTGAAACCCTAAAGATTCAAGTTTTGAAATTCTGATAACCAAAACAGACATGATTTCGTATCCCCTCATTATAGATATTGTATCCGATTTTAATTTTTTGTCCATTTTTTATTTGTCGATTATGGAACGAAAAAAATAGATCTATTTCATGAATTAAATGCCTTTAATTAGGCAAACAAATCGTATAAAATCTAATTTTATTTTAAAAAATATGATCCCATCTCGAAATATCAGAATTATTAAACATTAAATAAAAATCTGATGTACTGTATTTTCTTTGTTTAGAATTCTATTTTTCGTATATTTTTTATTGGTTGATTTTAGAGCGAAAAAATTAATTTGCAATATTTTACATAAATTAAATATATTTAATAAAACAAACAAATCGTATGAAATCTGTTTCTTTTTTTTAAATATGATTCGGACTTGAAATATCAGAATTGTTCAATATTGAATAAAAATCTGATATACTGTATTTTCTTTATTTTGAATTCTATTTTTCGTACATTTTTTATTGGTTGATTTTATTCTTTAAAGATTGATCCGCTGCATTTTCCATAAATTTAATTTCTTTAATTAGGCAAACAAATCGTATGAAATCAAAAATCTGATTTATTGTATTTCTTTTGTTTAGGATTCTGATTTTGCAAGTAAATTGGATTAAATCAACTACTGATTTTTTAAAACAAAACTACTTTAGAAGATACCTGATTTTTTAGAGTTTAATTATGCAAGGAGATTAATATTTGTCAATTTAATATGCTTTAATATTTTATTATTTTTTGCCAAATTAGTTATATTTAGGACCTATAATTTATTTAACTTTGATGCCTTAATTTTTTTTTGATTCCAATTTTTTCTTAAGCCCCGTAATTTAATTTATTTTCATACTTTATTTTTCTTTATTTGGGGCATATAATTAAATTAATTTTATAGTTGCTTTTATTATGCTTACTTTATCTACTATTTTAATTCAAAATACAAAAAAATACAATTTATCTTTAATCAAAATTTGAACATTTGACTATTATATAACCAAATTTTATCATTGTAATGACTAATTAGATGATAGAAAAACTGATTTTAAAACCTAGTAATTGAATATATATATATATATATATATATATATATATTTAAAATTATGATTTTTGGCAGTTAAAAGTTCAATTTATGTGGCTCACAAATTTGAAATTATAAGATTCAAAAAACCAAAATTGATTTTTCAAAAATCTGAATTTAGAGTTTTAAAAAATTCAAAAAAAGTTGGTTCACAAATTCAAAAGTTTAAACAATTATATCCTATTTTTTAGCCAGAATATTCGAAATTCAGCTACTTGAAAATTAGTTTAAAAAAAACTCACATACTTTATTTTTGAAACCTATGTTGAAAAGTCAACAAGCGTGTGTTATGAGATTTAAATTTTAAAAAAAGACTGAAAAGTCAATAATTGTGTGCTGTGAGATTTAAATTAAAAAAAAAAGTTGAAAAGTCAATAATTGTATGCTGTGAGATTTAGATTAAAAAATAAAACAGTTGAAAAGTCAACAACTATGACTTTGCGCCAAAAAAAAAAAAATAAAATAAATTATATATATATAGAGAGAGAGATTCTGGTCCATAATACTTCACACTTTCTCCAAACTCCATTCACATTTAGTTGATTGACTGAATTATCATTTATTATGCGGCGGGATAAAATTTTCGAAACACTAAAACTACAGCTTAAAAATTATCAGACTGATATTGTAATTTGTAACATAAATCGATTCGCAATTTTAATTTAGATATAATATACAGCTCGTTTAAATATATTATGTCTAATGTTATTTTATTGTCATCGATAAAAAGTATATGAAGGGAAACTTTCAAAATTAGTCCTACAACTATAGAGTATTTTCAAGATTATTATCACTCAAATTTAATTAATTAATTTCAGTTCTTCAATTATTATTTTTGGCTAATTTAAAAACAATATTTGCTGAAATTTTTATTTGGCCAGATTATGTTAAAATTTCGGAATTTCCGGCGAGTTTTTTTATTAATTTATATAAAAAAAGAAAATAATCAATTCTATTTAATTAACTAAATTCGAAAAAACCACATAAAATATAATAATAAGATTTATAATGAGATAAATAAATAATAAAATTTATAAATGAAATTTAATATTTAACTGTTAAGTCTGAAGAAAAATCAAAAATGTCATAAAATATTAAAAAAAATCTTATTTAAATTTAATTTCCAAACAATATATCTGGAAAAGAAATTGTAAAATCAATTAAATGAAAATTAAAGGTATAATTAATTTACAAACACCAAATCTGAAAAACTACTTTTTTATTAATTGATTAATATTTTAAAAACCTCATAAATATTTTAAAATAATTAAACAAGTCTGAAAAATAAAATCTAGTTACATAAATATAAAATAATTAATTAATTTCTAAAAAATTATTCGATAAATCTGGAAAATGAAAAAAAAAACCCAAAATAAACAAAAATAGTATAATTGTTTTAAAAGGTCTAATATATATTAAATGCATTTTAAATAAGATTAGGTGTTTTTAATATTATTATACTATAATTATAATTATTTATTTTGTTTTACATTTGTCAGGCTTATTATTTGAAAATTTTAATTAAAAATTTTAAATTAACCGATTCTATAAGAAAAATAGATTTATTAATATTTCATAATATTTTTGAGTCTTTTTTTTACTAATTATATAATATATGATGTTTTACTTTTTTCATTTTTATTTTTCAGGTTTATTAAATAATAACTTAGAATTTAATTATAAGTTCTTATATTATTTAACAAGATTTATGAGTTTTCAGATTTGTTTTACATTTTAAAAAATTATTTTTTTTAAATTTTTTTCAGATTTATTGTTTCTATATTAATTGTAATTTTTATTTTTATTTAATTGATCCTATATTTTTTTTCATTTTACAGATTTATTGTTTGGAAATTATTTTTAAACCAGATTTGTTTTATTATTTTTTGACATTTCTGAGTTCTTTCTTTTTTTTTTCTTGGATTTAATATCTAATTGCTAAAACCTATTTATAAAACTCATTATTTCTTATCTTATTATAAATTCTTTTACAATATTTTATGTGAATTTTTGAAATTTAATTAATTAAATACAATTATTTATTTTTCCTTTTCATTGATCTTTTTAGAATTAAATTAAAACTCGCCAGAAACCCCCAAAATTTAACATAATTCTAGCCAAATTGAATTTCTTGACAATAATTGTCTTTAAATTGGCCAAAATTAAAAATTGAAGGACTGGAATTGATTAATAGGATTTGAGTGGTACTAGTTTTGAAAATCCCCTATACTTATTGATTTGTACATATTTTTGTGTGCTTTCGTATATTTTTGTATCTTGTTTTGTGTGCTTTAGTCTGGCTTTAGTCGTGTTTTGTCTCGTTTTTCTTTGTTTTGCATTTCCGTAACTTTTGTCGACTCTTTATTATTTTTCGTATTTTCTCGTATTTTTGTGGATATTTATGTAGTTTGATTTTCTTGGTTTTAAGAGAGTCGAGCGAGCCCAAGTGCATTCTTGGGGATGACAATCAACTCGGTTTGACGAAAATACGACCGAACCCACAAATCACATTCGTCGATCAACTTCCCATCGACGGTCATTCGACGCGCCTTTCTCTCCAACATCGATTAACCTAACGAGAAATTTCCCGCCACAGTCGACCGACACCCGATCAATGGCCCACCGACACATGCCCATTTCATCATTGTCAACTGCCATCATCCATCGACAACCATCGACGGTGAGACACCGTCAATCAACGATCGATTTACGGAAGACCATTTTTGGCCATTTTTGGCAAACTTACCATTTGCCCCCATGATTCTTTCCTATATATATTCCCACACTTCTCACCTGAAAGGGAGACTTTGGCTACGATTTTGAACTAGAAACATATTCACCAACTCTTATCCTCTCATCATCTTCAAGCATGAACCTCTAAACCTTATCTTATCTCCTTACTTTAATAAATTTAACCTAGAGACTTAATAGCTAATTTGTGTGGAGTAGCTCATTTATTATGGTGAACTTTGCAACTCTTTTAGATTTTAAGACTTTGAAGAACATTGCTACTTAGGTAATTTTTTATTCATGTTCTATTGCACTTGTCTTGTAAAATGTATGAATGTTTGAGACTAATTCTCTTGTGTAATTTGTAATTTAGATGTTTGAATTTTTCATTATTGTTAGTGAAACCTCATTTTCCCTCCATTTTCTTGCTCTTGTTCTTGTTTTAAGCCTTTTTCCCTATTTGGCATGGTTTGGAAAGTAGGTAGTGAAAGGAAGATTAGTTTATCGAAGTTAGTCATTTTCATGCATATGATTGTTATTGTAGTTTGGATTCTTGCTAGAATATATATTCAATCTTAGTTGTAGTTTCTTTGACCTTCTAGTTGTAGTTTGAATGCTCTTTTCCCTACATGCTTTGTTTTATTTTATTTGTACTTGATTTATGAGTTCATGATTTTACTAAATTATTATTTTCATTTTAATTTTCAAACTTAATATTATTTTATATTTTAATGATTGTATCTTGTTTTATGTTTACAAATCCTTTTCTAAGTTTAAGTTGTAGTTTAACATTCCTTAGCATGATAAATCAAAAACCAAATAAAGCTGATCTTGTGTTTAGTGTAATTGTCTGAAAACAAACATCGTATTTCCGATTATCATTTCTTGTGGAATATGACTTGAGTCGCATCATCGCACTATGATCGACCCCGTTCTCTTGCGGAAACGTTTGTTAAAATAGTGCATTTGAGATCACTTTGAAATTTGGTGTCATTTTCGGGGATATTGAAGGCTTCAAAATGTTTGTTCGTGTGTATTCTTTACTTTATTTTAATTCTCTTTCAACTCGATACAATAAAAATAAGAAATAACATAAATAAAAATGTTGAAAAGACTTTGGATTATCAAACCGTAGATTATAAATGTGAGACGCATTTTCAAGATCACACTTAGAACTCCAAAACGTTTTAATATTTGTAAGACTTCACTAGTAATCTCAAACCTCTCAGTCTTGTTGATTAGAGTATTTCATATTTGAAAGCCTATTGATGACTCTCATCTCTCAATTCGATTTATCAATACTATTAGTTGTAAAAGCTTGTCAAGCAATTACAACTATCAAGCACAAGAAGTTGTCAATCAATTGTGCAACAATGAATTAAATTCACAAAATTAGTAAAGGGATCATACTTGAATTTAAATCCTTTTTAATCAACCAAGTATTGTTTGTGATTCAACTCAATATATGTTGATCACAAATTCAGTTCAATCCTTCTCTCGATGTGATTAAACTGTGGATTCTAAAGATGAAACGTCTCCATTTGAAAACATATTTAGAACTCAAAAAGGTTTCAAATATTAAAACATCACTTCTACTCTCAAATCTCTCGATATTATTAATTGGAGTGTTTTGAATTCAAATTTTTATTAACAAACCTCCTCTCTTGATTTATAACTTGTTAAAACTAATAAGCATAAGAGGTTGTCAGTCAATTAGGCATATATGTAATTCAAGAACTAAAAATATTGAAAAAATCATACTTGGTTGAAATAAATATTCAAAACTTCAATTTTTTATTGTTTCCAAACCCTAATATATAATGAATTTATCTTGATATAGTCAAACATTCATCTAGGCAATTCACTGAAAACTTCATGTTCATAAATAAAAATGAAATAAATAAGATAAAATCGTAGGTTTGGATGGATTAGATCCCCATTTGATTCACATGAGATACAAGTGAGGGTCACCAACTAGGAAATTTGTATCTCTAGTACTTTCAAATGAATACACACCATCCCAGTGATGTGAATCATTTCTCCTAGTCTGGCCTCATGATCATCTAACCATTCTTTCATTCCACCCATAAAAGTAATGATCATTTCTTCTTGTCTCATCTTCCTCTATCCATGATTACTTTGGTAATTATATGAACCTTGTTAGTTCACATAATTCACATCTTTAACTTCATTTTTCAATGTCACCCCATTATATGGCGATTAAGTATTTCTAGGTTTTGAGACATCATCCTTTCGATTGTACTATTCATGGCCGCCAGTTGTGCTGCAAAAACATTCACTGTTTCACTCTCGTTCACCATTGCCACTTTTCTCATGATGGGTTTCTCAACCGGTTATTGGTAGCTTTTAGCCGGGATTTCTTCTAAAATGTTCATCACCTCATTGGTGTCTTTCACTAACTAGGCTCATCCACTATCACTTTCGTGTGCCCACTCAACCCATTGCAGAAGTAACAAATTTGTTGGTCTTCGGAAACCATGTTGAGGGCACTTTCTCAATAACTCTTGGAATCTTTCCCAAGCCTCATGTAGTGGTTCTCTATCGAATTGGAAAAAACGAGTTAACTCACTCCTTAACTTCAAAGTTTTGCTTGGGGGAAGAACTTGAAGAGGGATTTTTGAGACATCTTGTCCCGTGTCTCAATGGCTCCAAATCCAAAAGTGTTATTCCAAAAATTCACCTTATTCTTTAAAGAAAATGGGAAAAGGCAAAGTTTAATCGCATCGTATGGAATATTATTCATCTTAATCGCTCCACGTATTTCAATAAAATGCACCAAATGCGCAATAGGATCATCTATAGCACTTCTCCTAAATTGATTTTGTTGAACCATAGTTATTAAAGTTTCGTCTTCAATTCAAAGTTGTTGGCTGAAATCATCGGCATGTACACACCGCCCGTCACACCTTGGGAATTGGTCTCGTGTGCTCCTCCGTATACCCATTAGTGTCAGGTTGGAACATAAATCTAATGGCCAGTTGTGGTGGTGCTAGTGGTTGGAATTGAAATTGTAATTGAAGTTGTTAAATTTTCTCGTTCACGTTAAGTGGTGGTGTTTCCATCTTTGCTCTTACCACCTGAAAAATTCACTCAAGCTCAGACTCATAGTATAACAAAATTTTAAATTCAAACTAATTTACCAATTATATTATTATCAATTTCTAATCAATTGATCCACGAAAACGGCGCCAAAAACTTGACCACACTTTATTTTAGTGTGGCGAGTAATCAAAATTTGTTCGTGTTTTATACTCTATCTAACTGCAAGCGTACGATATAGATGTAGTGCGAAATGAGTAAGGTCGATCTCCACACATATCAAATGTTCAGAAATTAACAAGTAATATAATTAGCAAAAAGTTTTTTTGCCTCCCAAAATTTATTTAATTTGACACTTTAACTTCTAATCTTTTTTTCGTACACTTTGCCCTCTGAATTGTGCATTTTCTACACTTTACCTCCTTGAGCCATTTTTCGGCAAAAATTATTGCCGAAAATTATTTCTGGGTGATTTTCTTTTTTGCACAATTGAAGGGTAAAATCTTCATTTTATATGACTCTTCTTGAAGGCATGCTAGAATATTGTGCATGGAATGACAGTTTTGCTTTCAATTGTGCAAAAAAGTCCGTTGAAAATAATTTTCGGTAACAATTTTCACTGGAAAGTGGCTAAGGAGGTAAGGTGTAAAAAAACATACAGTTCAGGTGACAAAGTGTATGAAAAAAAGATTAGGAGGCAAAGTGTCAAATTGGGTAGTGTTTGGGAGACAAAAAAAAGCTTTTCTCATATAATTATGATAATGTAGCTTTATTTAAACTAATAAGAATCAAAGATTGTGTTGTCTTTTCGTTACCAATGACAAACATAAAATGAATAATTAAATAAATTACTTCAATCAATTCACCAAGATCAATAGCAAATAGCTAGAATAGATAATTCAAATGAGATATGAATAATCTAGGGTTTGGGGGTACAATTAATTTTCAATGTCTATCATGTTTGATCACTCGGGTATTGTTGTGATTCAATTTACTATAAATAAATCACATGTATAGTTTAACCATTCTCTCAAACTGATTAAACTGTGGATTATAAATGTGAGAAGCATTGTCAAGATCACAATTAGAACTCAAAAAATCTTTAAGGATTTGTAAGACTTCACTACTAATCTCAAACCCCTCGGTCTTGTTGATTAGAGTGTTTCATGTTTGAAAGACTATTGATAACTCTCATCTCTCGATTCGATTTATCAAACCTATTAGTTGTAAAATTTTGTAAAGCAATTACAACTATTAAGCATAAAAGGTTGTCAATTAACTGTGCAATAATGAATTAAAACACACACAAAAAAAATCAAATGGATCATACTTGAATATAAGTCCCTTTTAATCAACCAAGTGTTATTTTTGATTCAATTCAATATATGTTAATCACAATTTTAGTTCAATCTTTCTCTCAATGCGATTAAACCGTGGATTTTAAAGATAAAACAATATCTCCATTTGAAATTATAATTAGAACACCAAAAAGTCCCAAAGATTAATAAAACATAACTTCTAATCTCAAATTTCTTGATATTATTGATTAGAGTGTTTTGAATTTAATGCTCTATTAACAAACCTCCCCTCTCAATTTATGATTTGTTAAAACTAATAAGCATAAGAGGTTGTCAAGCGATTATGCATATATGTAGTTCAAGAACCAAAAATATTTAAACAATTATACTTGGTTGAAATAAATATTCAAAACATCAACTATCCATTATTTCCAAGCCCCAGAATCTAATGAATTTAGCTGGACATAATCAAACATTCATCTAGGAAATTCATCGAACACTTCATGTTGATAAGGAAAAATGAAATAAACAAGATAAGAGAACAGGATTGTATGAATTGGATTCTTCGATATTCGTGTTCTCCGTGTTTTCCTTTCGAAGCTTGCTTCCAATTCTCCTCATATTGCTCTCAATCACTCTCTATAGTTTCTTCCCTCCTTTTGATGTTCTTGGATGACTTTTCAGCCTCCCATCTGTAATTGTAAGTCAAATCTACCCCATAAAGTTCAAAAATAACGTTTTGTAACATTTCACTACTACAAAAATAGTTTTCTAAGGCGGTTCACTGAAAACCGCCTTAAAAATACTTTTAACGGCGGTCATGGCTATAACCGCCGTTAAAAAGGTCATTTTACGGCGATTTTCAAAAAACCGACATTAAAATTGGATATCAACTGATTTTAATGGCGGTTTGTTAGGAACCACCGTAAGAACTGGTGGATAGCTTATTTTAAAGGCAGTTTACAAATAACCACCGTAAAACCTACATATTCTACGGCATTATTTTAAAACAGCCTTTAAATCTAACTTTTTCACGGCGGTTATTGTAGAACCGCCGTAGAATGTATTAAAAAAAATTTGGGGTACACGCGTATCCCAAACATAACCCTATCCACACTTAGACACTTCATTCGTGTTTTTCCCCAAAATTTCATTGAACAAGAACACAACCATTTTCTACCCCTTTTTTCCCCAAAATTGCATTGAACAAGAACCATTCCCAAATACGATCAGAAGCATTTTCAGAATAAAATGAATTCATTCCTAAATTTTATCCCCGAAATTTCATAGGCATTTTATCCCCAAAATACGCTCAGAAGAATTCACGGAGAACGTTCGGCCATCGAAGATTCCAACCCGTAGCGGCGCGTTGTTGCTTCTCTCCTGTCTCCATCAGAGTCAGCCACGTTTTCGTCTCCAACAGTGTAACTCAGCCTCGTGTAAGCTTCCATTTTTGATTTTCTTCTCAATTAGTGATTAATTTTAGGGATTTGAAAATTGATATTGGTTTTTAATTAGGGCTTTCGGACTTGATCTCAATTGTGAATGTGGATTTGTGATTTAGGGTTTTTTGGAAATTGATATTGTTGTGTAATTAGGGATTTGATGAAATTGAGTTTGGCAATTGTGATTGATAAAACTGTACAAAATCTCAAAAAAATA
>BMAC01000333.1:837566-859692 GCA_014905375.1 Phtheirospermum japonicum | reverse complement strand
CGTTGGTTCACGGTTCGAATCGGCAGTTCAGTTCGCCCAAAAATCTCAAACCGCAACGAAATCGTGAAACCGGTCGGTTTACGGCGGTTTTTAAACCGCCGTTATAATAGCCTTAAAACCGCCGTAAATTCTTACTTTTTAAGGCGGTTTTGAAAACCGCCGTAAATATTTACGGTGGTAGATACAAAGGCGGTTTTAAAACCGCCTTAAAATCCAAAAAAAAATCGCCTTAAATTCCTGTTTCTGTAGTAGTGTTTTCTAACCCATTATCAACCTGGGTATCCACTGTTAACTGGTTTGACACCTCTTGCCTGAATAAAACTATGCATTAGCGACTGAGTTCGCGACCACTAATCGGGTCGCTACCTCTAATAGCTCGCATGGATCTCATCATAAGTCTCTCGATATAACTTTGAATGACAAACCATAAAAAGCATTGTAAAGCCAGCTCAATTATATTTCTAACCATGTATTAAAAATATTATGGTTCTAATTTATGTCAGAGTTACGATCATTTTAGTAACCATGTATTGTGAGACTTTTTGAATCTTTTGTGAAATCTTATATGGTTATTCTTTCTTTGCGCATACTTGACTTACGAAACTCCTAAACTTGGTTCTACGCTCTCTATATGGTATAAATACTTTGTAAACTTCAATCTTAATTTCTATTTATGCTTGTGGCATCTTAATTATGATAAATATTTGGTAAATAAACTACAAATAGACCAAAACACGTAACAACATCCAAATACATGAAAAATATATATATCACGTTGTTTATGCACAATTTATAATCAAAACTAAATAAATTATAATATTCATTTAAATAACATGTTTATCATCCATCGATGATCAATTGACAAAATCATATGCCCTCATTGATAGCCCTTTGATCAACGCAAGACCTCCGTCGATTGCCTATCGATCGATGAGAGTGAACTAGAACCCATTGATGTGGATCGATGCCCAGTCAATGCCTGATCGACATGCCTTTAGGAACCTATCGATAACCCATCAATCGATGTGCCCCTAGGAACCCGTCGATGGTGCCTACTGCTGCTTGGATCAATGTAACCCGATCCTCCTGACCCACCATGGTCCTCCCAAACACTGTCTATGCATACTAAGTAAAGGAGAGCACTAGGGCCGTTTTCCCAAACTATCGGCTCAACCCGACCTAAGTGTTGGGGAGTTAAAAAGAATATTAGTGCCTCTCATTTCACACAAACATAATATCCCCAAGGTTTTCCTTGATCCCTAGCGCCTAGTAACCCCGGTCACGTTCAGCACCTGAAGTAGACATTACAACCATTCTCCAAAACTTGGCAACCTGTAGAGACTCTCCAACCTCCATCCAATTCTCTCCACTTTCTCTACAATAAAATGGCTCGAGTCCATTTTGTCCAAATTTTTTGTTGGTTTCGTCTAAGCAATTGAGGTATTTCATTTGATCCCAATTCACTCTTTTTACTGGTGTGTATTTGCGCTTGATTGGGGTTTGGTGGTTGGTTTTGTTCCCCATTGTCAAGTATTTCCCTCTTGAGCCATCACACGCCAGTGTTCGATGAATTGCCCATTTGAACTTAATCATGTCTTCTTCGAGAACGGGAAAGCAAAAGGATACCTAAGCTAAAATATGGGGTCCCATTTCCCATTTACTCGAAGGAGGAGGGGCAAAGCTTTTCCTTTGATCTCCACTCAAGAAATCGCGACTCCTCGAGCCATCAATTTGGTACTTGCGAAGGCATTGGACCTTAAAGGATGGTCACATTACGAGGCAGTCGTGAGATACATCAAATCACTTAAGTGCACCAAATTTTCTCGGATAGATCTCCCCTAGTATCTAGAACTAGTGATCAAATTTTACATGACATTCATCCTGTTTGTTGATGGGACATTCACATATCAACTCGAGAGAAACAAAGTTCTCATGAACGAAAGCATCCTTGCCGATGTACCTAGGTTCAATTTTAACGGTGTTCCTCTAGAGCCAAAAGACGGGACATATGATGAGGCGGCCTTTGGCATGAGTTAACAGGAGGAAACATCGGCTCTTTCAAATGGTATCCAGTTATGAGGATCAACAACAATGGGATCTACATCACTTATAAATTCCTTTCCCACATCGTGCTATGCAAGCAAGAGGCCACCAACATTATAAAACCCGAGCTTTATGTCTTATGGTGCCTCATCAAAGATTTACCATGCTTCTTTTATCTCATTCTAACTGGGATCTAAAACATCGTTAAACCCAAAATCGATAGCAAGACGCCTCTTCTTTTCTATGCCTCGCTTATAATTGGCCTCACCCGTCACTTTGGGTATGATCAAAATGAGCTGAGTCTCAAGAGAATTGGGATCCACAGCCTCTTAATAACCCTATGTTCAACGTCGCACTCGGCACGAGCCTGAGCCTTCGCATGTGGTGGATCATCAGCTTCTCATGCCGATGCAAGCGAGCCCAAAGATGGCCCGAACACCGATTTAGGCCCAAGTTAAGGATGGGACCAGTTCTTCAAGGAGAATCATGAATTTTCAATTGAATATGTTCAAGAAGCTCTAAATCATCGATAAGAAAATAGATAACAACCACCAAAGCAATCACAAAGTTTTTGAAAGCTTAAGGCTCGTCTCTCTTGACTCGATGGTCGCTTGGACCACTCATCCTCTTCTCATGTAGCCGATGCCCATCCGGAGATGGATGTCGATGATAACCCTACCACATAGTATCCTTTTGTTTTATTTAACCAAGAGAGAGAGAGAGAGAGAGAGAGAGAGAGAATTTCTCAAACCCCCCAAAACTAATTTTCTTTTGTACATTTTGATGTTTTTCTTTATGATTTGAGTCTTTTAATCTTTTATGTTCATTTTTATTTTATTACCCAAAACACAAAATTAATTTAAAAAATTCTGAAATTTTTTGAAATAAAAATCACAAAAATATTTTTCTTTTGTAAATTTTGATGTATTTCTTTTTAGAGTCTTATTTTGTCATTTGTGTTTATTTTTCCCCACTTACCCCTTTTTGTAGGTTCCTCTCATCTCAACCACCCGTTAGATGACACACCACACTCGACTCTTCACCTCAAGCAAATAAGAGATTGATCATAAATATAAGATACTAATAAGTAATTTTGTCTACCAGATCATTTGATTTTAATTTCTTTGCCCCAACACGTATTTTTGACATTAACACGAGAATATATCTCCCGCTCTCTTTCTCTCTCATTTTCTTCAATGTAATATACAAGATTATTCACGCACGCACACAGTAAATACTGTATACCATAGGTTATTAATTATAAAGAAAACTATTTTGAATTGTAAAATTTAAAATTTTCTATAGTTCATATTGAAAAAATTCTTCACCCTAAAAAAGTAGTCATTGTTTTAAAATTATCAAATATATAAATATTACTAACAGTTAGATTAATTATAAATAATTTTTTATATAAATTAATAAAAATACGTTATATTTTTTACAATTAGAACAAAAGTGTTATCACAACTAACTTTTCAGTCCTCATTTCTCGAAAAGCTCTAATATGCAAGCTATGTTCATCAATTAACACATAACTGGTAATTGATTGCATTAAATAATAATTGATTGAGTTAACGAGTTATATAAAAGTGTTAGTATTTGGTAAATAGTTGATAGTTTATTGATTTTGTAAATAAGTAAATCAATTACAATCATTAGCCTTTTCTTTTTGAGTTAATAATATCAATTTATATGGTGAGTTTATTTAATAACTGAAAAACAATATTTACAAAAGAAAAGTAATTATTTTAAAATTATTAATACAAAGTTTTTATTTTAATAAGAGTTCATTGCATTTAGATGAGAATCTACATTGCATTGTCGACCATAGTCCATGGTATAATTTACCAAAGATGAACGAGAATCATATTTCAATTTAAAAAAATAATAATAACAATTTGACTATACATCTTTGAAGAGAAGGTAATTTGCTCTGTTATTATTTCCAGGCAAATGAAGCCAAAGGCGGATGATGATGATGATGAGGCTTTAAAGTAGTGTGTTTAAAGTACTTGTGTAATTATTATTTTTAAAAAAGTAAATAAACTTTTAATTTGAAATAGACGCGCAAAAAGAAAAAGTAAGCTTGTTAGGCGGGTGACGGAAGTAATTACGTACTTATTTAAAAAATAATAAAATTTCTTCACCCTAAAAAAAAGTTAGCTTGTTAGCGGCTTGAGTAACACAAACATTGGTGAGAATTCAATGCCCCGAAAATGTAAGGGTTCCTCCGCAAGGTTCATCCACGGAGGGTGAGTCAGAGCCTAAGATCAGGCCGAAAGGCGTAGTCGATGGACAATAGGTGAATATTTTTGTACTAACCCTTGTTAGTTTCGAGGGACGGAGCGGGCTAAGTTAGTCGAAAGATGGTTATCGATTCAATAACGAAATATGCCCCCTTTATTTTCAGGGTTAATAAATGATAAGTTTCATGTGAAACTGTCATATGACAATGGAATCACTTTTTTATTAAAAATTGTTAATTCTATTGAAAAGTGTGATTGTTATGTATTATAATTGTGCATTTTTCATTTAATACTATAATTCTCAACTATTTTTCGCACGTGTTATATTATTACAGTGTTACTCTTATTTAATATTTTTTCCCTCAAAAAATATCATTTCTATACAAAAAGAATATCAAATTTACATATAGTATTATAAATAAACATTTTACTTGAAATATAAAAATATCATTTTTGTATTAAATAATTATTATTGTTCTACCAAAAATGTCACTTTGTACATCATACAGTACATGATAAGTAAGATAGTCCTTTATAAGTTTTCGTTGTAAATAAATAGCCATGTCTATAGATGTCCAACTAAAGGAGAAAATTCATTTGTAGTTCATTATATTAACCACTTTATAAATAAAGACATGATATTCGTTAGCATCAAACTATATGTTAGCCAATTCATCAAATAAAACCCAAAAAAAAGTTAGATCTGATTTTTGACGTGGTGTGATTTAGACTTCGTATCATTTATTTGAATCACGCCACATCAACAATTTTTTTTTTTAATATTTATTGATAATTTGATCAATTTAATAGGTATAATTTGATGCTGCATAATCTCACGTACATTTTCTATAAAGTCATCAATATATTGAATTAAAATAACTTTCTTAATTAAATAAATACCTCGTCACAGTCGATATGCCGACTAAGCCTCATGGGCCCATAAACTCTATACAACAAGAGCACAAATAAATATAAGAGAAAATTTTAACCGAATTTTATTTTGAATTAAAATAACTTTATATTTTTTTTGACAAAATACGAATTTTGAGTGTGATTGTTTGGATATTTCGGAGTTCATTATAAAAATGTAATACTTTCAGATTTTCATAACTCTAACTCAAATTTTGAAAGTATTAGTATACTCTTTAACTTTTGTTTCTTGAAAAAAATGCAAGGAGATTTGGGAGATTTTGACAATAATACAAAATCAATTAATTAAAACTATTGATCTATATTTTTCATAGGTAGCTCGAAAGAAAAAAAAAAAAAAAAGAATTTGTCAAGTTATTCATCATGTTAATATCCCAAAAATATCAAAATGTATAGTAGAATTTGAACTTTAGATATCATGCATACAACCACAACTTATATAAATAGTTACTTTCCAGATTAAAAAACCTTCCTAAAAAGAGACCCATCAATTGTTGAACCAGATTATTAAGGGTGCACTTGCCTATGTTTTGTGCATAATCTTGTAAATGAAATAAATAGTGGGAAATAAAACTTAATAAAGAATAATATTTCTTGAATGTGTAAATAAATATGAGATGAAATACAGTATTAAAATAATTTAATATAAAAAATAAAATAATAATTAGAAATGATTGGTAGTTAGAATTGTGTGATTGAATGAATTGTGAATTTTAAACATGTAATAATGAATAATAATTGAATAATTTATATAAGAAATGAATTGAAATGATTGAGTGAGTGAGAAAAATTGAAAGTAAAAAAATTAAAGATTTTCAAAAAATAAAAGTTTTAAACATATATGCAGGACATTTTCACCATGCATTCATCTTCTTCACGACATTGAGGTTGAGTTACCTTAGACTTGATCGTGTAGAATTCTTATTTCAAATTCAAGTTCACTGTTTTAATTAAAAATAGTTATCATATATTTGCATGAATACGATGTTACGATAATCGTACATTCTACGACTTATTACTTATATCAGTATTATATCTTAATGTTACGATCACTTCACATTACGATCGAGCTCGTACATGGTATACTATACTATTGCCAGAGCCGGCCATAACCCACTTAATTGGGGCCACTAAAATATTCAGGTTTTGGTTTAAAAAAATAAAAATCAGCCCAGGTCTTTTGTGTTTGGCGTTTTATAAGAATGGCCTAGCCCACTTACAAATTGAACTTGCATTGAATTGAAAACACAACCAGGTTGAACAATTCATTGACGAATATAAATGAGAATGGGCTGAAGCCCAAATAGATGTTTCAACTAGACCAAGAAAGATGAAAATGGCCCGAAGATCATACATATCAGTTTTCCTATAACCGAAAGTCCCAAAATTAAAAAAAGTTGCAAAATTCTAACTCAACTAATCTAATTAAAGATTTTTGTTTTTTACTCTACTAGTTTAACACCCATTTTTTACATAATAATTATTGAAAATATAAATATAAAAAATAATTTTAATAATTATAAATTTAAAATTTAAAATAAAAAATTCAAAAGATGTATTCTAACCCATGCCTTCTACATTTCTAATCTAGTTATTAATTGTTATAATTATTATATAATATTTTATCTTAATATTAAAATTAATTCGTTAATAATTTTATTAACATACCAAAAAAAATTCAAAAGATATCACATTCTAACCCGGTGTCTATTCTCTATTATTTATTTATTTATTTATTATTATTAAATTATTTTATATTGTAATGTATAGGTTAAGTTCGTTATAATTATTAGTTACTTAATTTGAAAAACTCAAATGAAAGCATACTATCAACCCGTTTCGCATTGTATTGGGGTCTAATAAATATAATAATAATAATAATTATTATTATTATTATATTATAATTTTATATTTTTATGTTTAGACTGACATCATTACTAATATTTAGTTACATACTTATATTATTACAAATAAATTTTAATTTACCTACATAGAATATTTAAAATCCCAATAATAAAACCATTTAACTTTTATTCTAAATACAACTTATTTATTTTAATAATGATTTTTTTTTTGTAATTAAAATTATTTCATATATAATTTGTCTTTAAAGTAAAATAATTAATTTAGATATTTTCCACTAATTATACATGACTGATGCGACCAAAAAATGGCCAGAGCTAAATTGAGAAAGACATAGAGGAGGTTGGAGCGTGATAAGACTGACCTGGAGGCAACCCCGGTTTTTGTAACTTAACCGAGCTGGGCTCATAGTAGAAAAGGTATAGGAAGTTCTAGGAGTCATACCAGCTCGGATGAGACAAGCTGAGCTAGGAATGTGTTAGTTCGGTCGCTACCAAGGAAGGATAAGCTAAACTAGAATGAGAAATGGTCAGGTGATTTTACCAAAGGATTCCAGTTGACCCACGAGGGGATAGAGGGCTAGCTCCTTCATGCTCGTAACTTGATTTTGGGGAAAGACTTGTGCCCCGAGCCAATGACTCGCTTTTATATATATTACCACACTTCTCAGCTGAAAGAGAGACCCTGGTTACCATTTTGACTTAGAAACATATTCATCAACTGTTATCCTCTCATCTTCTTCAAGCATGAACCTCTACACCCTATCTTGTTTCCTTACTTTTATAAACTTAACCTAAATACTTAGTAGTTAATTTTGGTGGAGTATTTATTATATTGTGGTGAACTTTAAATCTCTTTTTGCTATTTAGACTTTAAAGAACATTGCTACTTAAGGTAATTTTAATTCATGTTCTATTGCACTAGTCTTGTGAAATGTGTGAATGTTTGAGACTATTTATTATCTTGTGTAATTCATATTTTGGATGTTTGAGTTTTTCATTGTTGTTAGTGAAACCTCCTTTTTCCTCCATTTTCTTGCACGTGTTCTTGTTTCAAGCTTTTTTTTTTTTTTTACCTGTTTGGCATGGTTTGAAAAGTTAGTAGTGAAAGACAAACGAGTTACTCTAAGTTAGTTATTTTCATGCGTATGGTTGTTATTGTAATCCAGATTCTTGGTGTGATATATATTCATGCTTGGTTGTAGTTTCTTTGACTTTCTAGTTGTAGTATGAATGCTCCTTTCCCTCCATGCTTTGTTTTATTTTATTTGTGCTTGATTTATGAGTTCATGATTTTACTAGTTGTCTTTAATTTATAACTTTCAAACTTAGTATTATTCTGTATTTTCATGATTGCATCTTGTTTTATTTTTCCAAATCATTCTCTAAGCTTAAATTGTAGTTTAACATTCCTTAGCATGATAAACCAAAACCAACTAAAATTGATCTTGTGTTTAGTGTAATTGTGTGAAAACAAACATCTTATTTCTGATTGTTATTCCTTGGGAGATACGACTTGAGTCATTTCACCACACTAGGATTGACCCCGCGGGCGATCCTCAAATGTTTGTTAAAATAGTGCGACTTCACTTATGAGACTAATTTTGGATATTTCTCAGTATATGAATATCATTTGTATGTTGAGGTTGCTCAGAATCTCTCAAGGCAGAGATAATACATATAGAAAGAGAGACAAACACTCATGTTCAATGCTTGAAAAAATAGAAAACAGAAACTTATTCAGAAAATAACAACAACAACAATAACAATAATAATAATAATAATAATAATAATATATATATATATATATATATATATATATATATATATATATATATATATATATATATATATAAATTATAAGCAACGAAGTCCACTGTGAGAATCTCTGATTTGAATCTACCAAGCCCTATAATTGAGTTGTAAGCTCCCTAAAACACGAAAAGGGAAAAATTCACAACAATCTCATTATCAAATTGACCCTCATAAACAATGCCTCGCTTTTAAACCAAAATGCCCAATCACATCAAGAAAAACAACAAAGTCTAACAAATTACCAAAATGAAAACCTAAAGTCTAACTCCGAAAAGTTGCAGAAATACTAACACTAAAATAACCTCTATTACCCCGATATTCCCTCGCATCGATGTAAAAAAAACAATTAAATACCATACAAATATGAATTTAGATTAAAACTCCTACTAACAACTCACCACGCAGGAAAAAAAAATAAAAATATAGAACTACATACATTTGTTATAAATATCAAATAATTAAAACGAAACAGTGAAGATCAGATTACACTACACAACCCCTAATTGCCTAACCCCAAGATTCAATCAAATCACCCACATTAATAAATAAATAAATAATAATAATACTAATTAAACAAATTGAACTCACTCGGCTAGGTCGTCGAGCTGGCAAAGAACTCCGACTAAGCCAGCCATGGCGACGCCTTCAAGAAAAGCCTCCGGATCATCCCTATCAGCGACTCGGTAAAAACACAAATTTATACAGAACATAAGAAGAAAGAAATAATGAGATGAAAAAAGAAAAGAGAGAGATGAAAATACCTCTAAAAAAGGGACAACATGAGCGTCGAACAAATCGACCCCTTCAAAGCTTAACTTCACCTCTGGTTTATAGAGTCAAGGAGAATTGGCTTTTAGTTTATGGAATTAAGAAAAATTGACTTCACTTAAGAACAAATCGAGATCAGACCAACATTAAGACGCCCAATTTAATACGAATTATTTTTTTATATGCATAATTCATATTAGCTGAACGAATGATAAATGATTTCGCGAGGAATGCTCAATTATTGGCTTCAAACAAACACTCAGTAGCAAAATATAATATAAATAAGAAAAAAATAAAATCATAAGTTTTACATTTTCATGCGGACTTGAACTTGCTTCTCCTTGACTCATGTTCTTGTCTGATCGTTTTCTTCTTGGCCTCAACCAACTATAACTTCTCAATATTGAATTCCTACACCAGCAAGAAAATCGAATCACAAAAATTTTTTTTGCGAAGAACACATGTAAATCGCAAAGGCAATCGGAAAATCGTACTTCTTCGGCGGAGATGGAGATCTCGTTGGCCTTCTCCTCCGCTTCTTGGCGGATGAAGCGGACCATCTGCTGGATCTGCTTCGAAACATCGGCGTCGTTCATCTTTGGATGCGGATCAGGTCCGGCTATTCTGGTTTGGGTATTTTTTATCTTTCTGTGGAGAGGACTGGAGAGAGAGGATGGAAAGAATCTGCTTGGGGTCGGAGGAAAGGAATAGAATTTGATTGGCCTACACGTGAATAGAAATAGAGTTGCCCACGTGAATGGAGGAAAAAAAACAATGAGAACACACCACCTGTCGCGTAGAGAGCAATGCCCACCAACTTTATTATAAGAAGTATAAATATAGATTTGAATTCAGTAGTAATAGATATATCATATATTCCTAATTAATGTGCGGAAAAAAATCACAAAGTAAAGCTAAAATCACCAAAAGTTATGCGTCCTTCTATTGCTCCAACATCAATTTTACAATTTTATCCTGACATCCAAGACCAACGCAATCTTAGATGGCTCGATTAATTTTGCGATGGAACTGGTTTATACTCATGCGGTCATGTTCGTGCGTATCATATATATTGTTGCGTTAGGTATTTGAGATTGAGGTATTTATGCACCAATTCCCTATGTTTTACTTTTAGAATTTTGAAATTGAGATAAATAGTAGAAGAAAAAAAATAAGAAATAAATATATTTTTTAATTGTATGAATGAATATGAGATAAAAATATAATATTAAAGTTAATTTAATATTGAAAATTATTGGGGTCGCTCGATCGTCCGGTACTCGCAGTTTGCACAAAACGGAAGCATCTTAGGAATTGTCGAACTTAGGATAACGGCCCGATAGCAATCACTGTTGTCCGTAATTAGCCCGGCTCGATCCTCCAAATGCAGCAGCCCGTAATTCCAAACGCAACAGGCCCGACTCTGGATTATTCTCGACCCGTTCAAGTTGTCGCACGACTGATTTGGTATTGTTCCACCTTTCTGGCAGTCCCAGTTCACGAGATGCAACAAATCAACGTCGAATCGACTATGAAATATCAATCTATCACACACAACAACAATGTCAAGTAACAAAGGGAATAAATCGCAGAATCGACAATCTTACCAATCGGATCTTGTCCAAGATCTGAATCTGGGTTTGTTTGCAATCGATCGCAGTTGAAACTTCACCGTCGTCGTTCGTTTAAGGGATTCTCGGCTCAAGGATCCCGATTCCTAATCTGCAGCAAACCGGCGACACGAACGCACCGTTGGGGCGAAAGCCCAACAAGTCGCTTCCGCTTGGTGGTCACCGCGATCTTTTTGCCCGAGATCTGCTCCGGTTCACAACCGACGACAAGAGTTCGATGCTCACAGAGAACGGAGCAAACAACAGAGGTATTCGATGCTTTGTTTTGGAGAAGGACAGAAAATCACAATTTTCAAGTGTATGTCTTAGTTCTGACACCATTTGCAATATATATGTAAATGGAGAAGTTTAGCATGTAATATACTTGATCGATTTTCTAAGTACGATAAATTACTCAAAGAATTCCTAATTATATTTTGAAGTTGAAGTTTGAGTTATGGTTACATTAGAAACGCGTATCAAGTTTCAGTATTATACAATGGTATGAGATTGATTGTTAGCCAACTTGAAGGTCATATTATGAAGTAAAGATTCGATCAGACAATAAGAAACTAAGAGGATTTAGTTTAATTGAGACTTTTAATGACTTTTGAGAACTTTTTAAAGTGGGGGATTTTAGTAGATTTGAGATATTTTACCGACTTTTGTGGATTTGGGAGGATTTTTGTTATACCCTTTTAAAGATTTTTATGTAAACTTTTATCATGAACTTTATGAGACTTTTTAAAAATTTCATATACTTTTAAGTAATATTATATAGGAATAATATCGATTAGAAGGATAGAATAATGAATTATAGCTCGTATATCAATAAGAATTATCTGAATAACATTAAAAATACATAATAATAAATATAAAAATGAGGTATTTTCAACATCATTATATATCTTTATTACATAGTTGCTGTCTGCGCATTATCATTTTCTCATTATTGTTTGACGTGTTCATGTAAATTAAGTTAGTCGGATGCTCCTGAAATTTCAAAATATGAATTCACATTACAATCAAGAGAATTTAAGTTCATAATGTACAACAATTTAAGAAAAAATATTTTGAATACGAATGTAATCTGTTAGATTATATCAAAATCAAATAAAAGATTTTGAATAATAATGTCATAAAATCAATGAAAGAAAATACAATATTAGGTTTTGAATAAGAATGTAATATATTAGATTCTATCAAAGTAAAATAAAAGACTTTGAATAATAATGTCATAAAATCGATGAAAAAAACAAACAATATTTACGTGAAAAGAAATTAAATAAAAAAACACATAAAATGACAAAGAGAGATAGGGAATGAAGAGATAGATTAGTAATGATGTTATAATCATAAAGGATATGAAATGAACATTTTTGATAATATTTTGAGAATGTCACGAAATCTCACCAACTTTGGTGAGATTTTTCTAATGATTTCTTTTCTTCATAAATTGTATATAAAAGTCTCTAATTTGTTAAATTTTATAAAATCTTCCTAAATTTGAATACCGCAAGACTTATTGTGACTTTTAAAAAGTTACAATTGAATACTCCAAGACTCTTAGATTCTTAAAGAGTTTTTGAAAGTTTCAATTAAATATACCTACACTTTTTAAAAAATTTAAAAAATCTAGATTGAATACCTTGGAACTTCCAAAATTTTAAAAAGTTCTCAAAAGTCTTAATTGAACACAACCCCCTAAGTTTTACACTTCACACATGACATTGAGCCGTCGAATAGTAGGGTGTCATTCAAATATCAGAGAATACAATTTTCACTTATTGTTTGTTTCGCAATCACTATAAACAAGTGTGGGAGTTAAACTCTCTCCATCGTTGGCTTGCATTTCTCAATACTAGTGTTTAGCGATGACTAACTTTATGTTGCAATTTTCTCGAGTTAAGAGTCGTAAAGAGTTAAATACTCTTTACTACGACGATTATATTATTATTGTAAATAAGACAATTGATGTAGTTAACACATTTTTTCAAAATAAGATTCTCAGTGAATAACATTTTTTCATTTTGATACTAAAAAATCACTATGTGAAGTTAAAAGTATTTTTAATAAATCATACATTTTTATATCTTTTTTATATATGCTTCCATAATACGAGAATTTCAAACTAATGTTTAAAAAAACTAGTTAAAACCAATGTTCTGAAAACTAGACCGATCATCGAACCGGTGCAACTATAGGTTCAATGGTTCACAGGTTCAACCGCGGTCGAACCGTGGTCCAACCGGATATACTTTTATATATACTTTTTTATTCTTATTACATATAAAATATATTATCTAATCACATATACTTTAAATAAGCAAAATAATGAAAGATAAAAATAAATTATTTAAGTATAATCATATGAGGAGTCGGAGTTTATATATGTTATAATAATTCTGCAAACTTTTTTCTTTGGAATAATTAAAAATCTTGGAATATAATTTCTCATCTATTAGGAAAAATTGAGTGGATTTTCTGAGTATGGGTGATAAAAAGAAATAAAAGCTTTTATATTTTTTTTAATGATTTGTACTACTAAAATCCACCATCTTTTCTTGTAATGAATTTAAAATGTTCTCCCACATTGAAACAAAAAAAGAATAGAGCTTCTTCAGCCATAATTTGAAAGAGGGTGATATAAAACTATTGTCCCACATTGGTTTTGAGTAACACATGTTCAAGGTAAGTATAGTATAAATAAAGACAGCCCAACAAGATTTAATTGGGCACCTCTCCTGGTCTAATGGGCTTTTGTAAAGGCTTGTACTGCTGGGCTAGTAAACCTTTAAAACCGGTGCAGGTTTACCGATTTGCCCGATTTTGGCCTGGTTTTCCTGGTTCTTTACCGGTTTTTTGTCAAATGTTTAAATATCTAAACCGGACCGGAATCAAGGCCGGCTCCCCGTTGAACCGGTCGGACCGGCCGGTCCGGTCCGATTCTCAGAACCATGGTTAAAACACATGCATAAAGACTTGGGGGTAAGAAGAAATAAATGCACTTTTTCGGTTTTAACCTAAAAAGTATGGACACTTCAAATTAAAATTTTTTGCCTTGCCTTGTCTTATCATATTTTATTTTATAATTAGTGTGTTAAAACGGTATTATATCTCATGTACCTTGTTACACATGTGATTGAAAGTGACCATTTAATAAACAAATTAAAACCATCACGTGTGCCATGTGTTGACCCTTAAATAGAAAAAAAAACAAAAAAAAAAAAACAAGTAGGTTTGCAAACCTTCTCAGCTCAAAAGCTTACTTATAATTACATCATTTATATCAGAAATATTAAATTGCCTTCGTATTCACAATATTCACAACAGACCACTATACCCATTCCGTGATCTATTTGTACAAAATCACTCACAAAATGAGTGCCAAAACTCAAGGCTCAAATTCTGCCCCTAACTATAAGCGAGTAAAATCTTTACTAATGCAAGTAATAGTTGTAGCAATTCCGCCTCGTAATTAATGATGTGATATATTTGATCTTATATTATAGTTAGCGGTTTTAGTTTCGGTAAATCATGATTATTATGCAATTTTGATTTCATAAAATATGGTCATGTGCAATTATAGTTCCAAATTAAAATTGTTAGATATTGAGGTATCAATTTTCAAAAATCAAAATTTGCAAGATAAAAACTGTTGCTTATGATACTCAAATAACCAAATATGTTGAAACCAAAATTACACAAAAAATTGAAAATAACTTCAAATTAATAAAATATTTATCCGGCGAAATATGTAACATTAACAAAACTTGAGAAAATTATATATTTGGACCAATAGAATTAAAATCTTGGCATTATTTATCTCCGAATCCATTTTTTTTTCCTCTTAACAATAGATTCTAATAGTGGTTTGATTTTGTGAAACAAAAAAATGCAATTATTTCATAAAATTGCAATTCGGCCATACCAACACCCGACCCGATCAATCCCTCAGACGAAATCCAGAAAGCAAAACCTATCTTCAATTCCAACCAATTACGTGACTCCACGGAGGGAGAAAAGCACACGTCAGCTGATCATCTTCTTCGTACGTGACAATCACAGTCACACTCACAGACCCTGGCCCCCACTCTTCGTGAAAAAGTTCACCCCCTTTTCCCCACATAATATAACATCTCACTTTTTTTTTAATTTTTTATTTTCCCAATTATTATCACACCAGAGAAAATTCTCACCTGTGATCAAAATTTCCGTGCAGCAACAAAACGACATCCTCAATGAACACGAAACGACGCCACACAGCTCGCAAATCAAAAGGTACCAAGGCTAAAAAGCCCAAGTTCCTCAGCCTCCGCCTCCAGTTCCCGGCGGATGATAATAAACAGATCAAAAGAAGTGGAATGCATCACAGAGCCGATGCGGCGGAGGCGTCGGCGGCGGATACCACCGCCGACCAGCTCGATCTAGTTCCACACCGACCCGTAAATCAAGTAGAAGAGAGAGAAAGCAACGATCACGAAAACGTGGCTTTCTATTTCTCCGCCACGGACGGCGGCGCCACCACCCTTACCGGCCTCCTCGACACCTCCACCGCCGCGGAGTCCAATTCCTCCCATACCGACAACAATAGTTCCAGGTAACTAACGAGAACTATTAACAATTCACAATTTGTTACTGTTTTTTGTGATTCCAGATCCGGAATAAAAAGTTAATAGTTCAATTAGCTAATTAACGCGATGATGTAATTTCAGGCTGGACTATTTGCCGCCGCCGTCCCCGGCGGCGCTGACGCAGGCTTACGGCGAGGAGCGGGCGGCGCTTGTGCGGAACGCGCTGAGGAGCAGAGATCGGGACTCGAGCGAGGATAAGTGGGTGTGCTACTCGGAGGTGGTGAAGGAGGAGGAGGTGACGAGCTCCGCCGTGGATCCGCCGCGACGGGCCGGGATCCATCGGGTGTCGTTGAAGCTGGATTACGAGGAGATCATGAACGCGTGGTCCAACAAAGGCCCGCTTTACATTGACGCGTCAGATAATTCGCAGATCGTCCCCGACATTAACCATCATTTTTTCTCGCAAGAGCACTCCAATCATGTGAGATTATTGTACTCTTTTCACAATTCAATCTCTAATTAAACTACTAATTATAGTAATGATCACGTGTTTGGCTTATGTGATTAGTTAATTCATAATCAACCACGTGTTGAGAACTTAAAAAAAAAACTAGTACTAGCTTTTTTCAAATTTTTTAGTGTAAAAGGATCCTAATTAAGATGTGATTATAGACAAGATTTTTTTTAAGGGAAATAAAGGGGGTGTCAAATGTCAGTTATTATATTATAATAATCACGTGAATATTGCCGTAGCTTTTAGGTAGGGTAGGGGTGCATTGAAGATAAATGGTGATGGTGGGCATTAAATTGGATGCAGAAATCTTGAACCTTCTTAGGCTTTTGCCTTTTACTGTTTTTTTTTTTTTTTTTAATTATATATTTTATCTATTTTGTTGATGTTATTGTCGTGTATTGATTGGTATGCTGCTATGCTAGTTTTCCCCAATAATATTACTTAAATACATGATAAGTGTACAAGTATGACCTAAGGAAAATACTTCTACTAAGTCAGTTTTTCATAATACAAATTCTAGCACATTATTTTTATGGTACTCATTAAAGCCAAGAAATTCAAGAAATGTTAAATAGAAAGAAAAATTGTGCATGTATATTTTAAAGGGAAGAAAAATTATAGTCTCAATAATATATTAATGCCAAACATGGATTGGAAATTTGTATCAGACTCGACCATTTTTTTGCTGTCTCTGTGTCCATTTTCACCTTCAAATTGCTTGTTTTAATATGTCAAAAGAATTTTAAAACTAAATTTCAAAAGTTCTTCCGATTTTTGCTCTACCAGTATAGTCGTGAACAGGAACTGCTGTGATTTTCTTTTGTTGGCAATTGTTTCCATTCATTTAGTTTGCTAGAATAAATTATTATTTTTATTTATTTTTAAATGTGCAATTGTGCGTATTTGTTTCAATATGTTTAGATTGGGCGGCAGTTAAATACTAGTAATAGTGAATTGTGAGCAGATAACTCAAGAATCCCAAAAATGATGATTCGGTATGAGAAAGCTAGTATGGTCTCAATTTCCACATAGCCCAACAAGATTGTTTAAAGTAACTATCACGTGATAGAATACATTGAATATCTTGCTATGAAGTTGGTTGATCATGTATCATTGTATCCAGTATACAATTTATCTTTGGGTAAATTTCAAATTACCCCTGAGATATAGTCTATAATTGCATGCAAACACCCCAGTTATCTTTTAAAATAAAAAATATTCCCTGACATTTGTTTTATTTGAAAATTGCACCCTCGATGAGGTTATTAATACAAAACCTTAGGAGTATCTATAATTTTTAAAAGACAACTCACCAATTTTTTTTATATATATTTTTTTGTAATTCTTCTTCTTCTTCTTCTTCTTAACTAAGCATAATTAGTGAAGAAAATCATTGGATGAGTTGCCGGTATATGTATATGACAAATGCAACTTGTCATCTTCTTCTTCTTCTTCTTCTTCTTCTTAAGTAAGCATAATTAGCGAAGAAAATCATTGGATGAGTTGCCGGTATATGATAAATGCAACTTGTCAATAGTTAAATCTTTATAGTGTAACATATGTTAGCTAACTTTAGGTAAAATTGTTGAAGGTAAATATTTATGATCAAAATCCTATGTTGTTTGATTTTTTTCGGTAATTGGTAGGTATAGTTTGGGTGAAAAAAAATTATGTTTTATTCCGTCACTAATTTGTAGGTAACTGTAAAATTTAATGACAAAATCATTTTCTTGGTCCTTAGTTTTTTAATGTTCCTTGAATGTTTATGTGTGTGTTTTGTAGGGATTGAACTTGGGATGTAATGTCGGGTCATGGACTGTTCCAGAAATGGTGAGTGATTTTGAAAGTGTTGAAATGAGAATGGGAACTAATGGAGATCATGAGTTGAAGATGGGACAAAGAGAAGCCAGTGTGTTAAGGTACAAGGAGAAGAGGCAAAATAGGCTCTTTTCCAGAAAAATACGTTATCAAGTTAGAAAGCTCAATGCTGAGAAACGCCCTCGACTCAAGGTACTTCTTCTTCTTTTTTTTTTTCGTTTAACTTTATAACATATACTGTATATACGGAACATATTACTCAGCTTTACTTGTTTCTTTTTTCTTTTCTTTTCATTTTTTTTTTGTTAGATTTTCACTTCCTGATTTATTTTTTATTTTAACTTTTTGGCAGGGTCGATTTGTGAAGAGAAGTTGATCAAAGCTATGCTGAACTTTTGGCAAATAATCGCTTCCTTTTGCCTTTTGTGCCCCCTAATTCCCTTGTAAAGGCACTGTAAATAATAAAGGAGTTTTCGTAATGGCATAATAATTTTGGACATGCTGGGAGAGTGTTGAGGGGGGGGTCATCATATAACAATAATCCCAGTTTTATTATTGAACTGGAATCTTAAATAGTACATGTCTTTTGCACAAATTTAATTAAAATTGGATGTGGATTAGGTCATAATACAAGCAGTACATTTTATTTTATTTAGTTGAAGTAGTAGAATTATTATTGTATAATAGTGTAGGTTGTAACGTGTGTTAATTTAATCTATGCATTTGAATCCCACTAAATTCTTCTGATTTTTCTGAGAATGTTTTGTTTAAACTTTCTGTTAAGAATCAAATATTTTTAAGATTGTTATGGCATTAAGACTTGAACATAAGTTAAGTATTTTTAAAATTGAAAAGTTACTTGAGAGTATATAAGTTCATTTAAAAAAATGAAAAAGAACAAAGAAATAAAAAAAGGAAAATGATAATATTAAAGTGAAACCAGAAAAAAGATCGAAGAAAAAGAGACTTAGAAATATTAAAATTCTTTAAAACTGATAAGTCCCAAAAGTTGAACTACCAAATAAATGGGGTACTAACCTCAAAAGAGATCAGCGACCTAAAACAGCCTCCAAAAAACGTCACAGCGACCTAAAACAGCCTCCAAAAAACGTCACAGCGACCTTCCAAAGCCCTCTGCGAATTTCATGGCGACCTCAAAAGAGATCAGCGACCTAAGACAGCCTCCAAAAAACGTCACAGCGACCTTCCAAGCCCTCTGCGAATTTCATGGCGACCTCGCTGGTCCTGCAAAACAACGTCTCGAACGGGTAGGGGGTAGGAGTCCCCACCCCCAACCCGTTAAGACCCTCCGATACTTAAATCAATAAACAAAATCAATACGCAATCCCTTCACTCAAATCATACAAGATGCAATTATGATATCATAAGTTTAGAATAATGAGAGGTATACACCTTCTTTTATAAAGATAAGAGAAATCCTCCACAATCTAGGGTTACCTTCTCACACCACAATTCTATAAATACCACAACTGTCTTATAATTAGAATTCCTCTCATATAGTAAATTCTCATAAACAATAAACCTCTCAATAAAGTACCAAAATAAGCCGGAGCTTACGGCCCATAACAATCCACGTACATCAAACCCACAAACAGGCTCAAGTACTCAGCCCAAATTACAAGAGATCACGACCCTATATGAAAAATCATCCACATACTACATGTCGCTACTCTTCACAAACAGCTCGCATCAAAAACCCTTATATTAATACCTAAATTATCCCCATCAAATCCTCCATTTTGTTAATGTTGTTAACTATTAATGATGATTTGTCGGCGTGAGAGCGTTTTAAGGCTGAGGTGTACCAATCAGATTCTTCCAAAAATGACGTGTCGTCGTGTGGTTAATAGGGGGTCTATTTTGGGATGAGGCCAAAATTTTGACCAGGTATAAATAACAATTTTTTTTTTATTTTTGTTAATGTTTTTTTTGTTCACTGTTCTAGGGTTCGTTTCTTTCTTTTCTATGTTTTTTACGCCTTGGGCAGCTGCCCCTTCTATTCTTTCTTTTCGTTTCTTTGTTGGCTTTCGTTTCTTATATTTTATACAGATCTGTTGTTGATATGGATCTTTTTATTTTATACAGATCTATCATCAGAATGGCCAATTCTTGCATAGACAAAGAAAAGAACAAATAGTTGCGTTTTCTTTTAATAATAATAATAATAATAATAAAGTATTTAGTTTGTTGCAGAGGGGATAAGGGGTTCTGTAGAGATCTGTAACTTATCACAGATTCAGCGTACCAGATGCAGCACCATCCCAAACCAATGCATCATCACTAACAATATTTATTTTTATTACTGACTTTTCAACCCTTTAATCTACGAATTGCCTAAGAAATTTTTTCCCCACAAACTCATTTTCGAATTTTGTTTCATTCAAACCTTTCATTTACAAATTGCAGGCCTAAAGAACACAGCAGCGGCGAGTGCAATTTTGGTAAATTTTTTCATTCACTTTTTTCTACCTCCGGATGGATCTTTCTTTCCACAAATCCCCTTTTAATTTTTGTTTCATTTTTTTCAGCCCTTTCATCTACAAATCATTGGCCTAAAGAACATGCAAGCGTGAGCAAATTAAGTGTAATTATCAAACATGGTGGGAAGAAGTGATTTGTTGGTTGAAGTGATCACAAAGGAGCCATCAAGAATTTCCATTTTATTTATGGAATGTTTTTGTTCCCTATTTATCGGTGCAATTTGTGGTTCTAAAGAATTTTATTTTGATGCTGACTGTTCGGGAGGGCCGACTCGAAGGATTTTATTCAAGTTAGGTGAGTGAAAGATTTATATTTAGATTAATTGTATTTTTTGTTCAGTTCTTTGTTTTGCTTTCTTGCTTTTAGTGATCATTTTCTGTTGTGGATTATTTTGAATGTCAGTAGTAGGTTGAAGTTCATCTTCTGTTTTGGAAAAGAGTTTTTTTTTTTTTTGTTGCAGTAGAACCCTTAAATTCTTTTCTTAAGTTGGAAAATTGTTGATCGAAGAGTTTAATGTTTAATGCGTAGAAACACTTATTCATTTGAGAATCAGAGTTGTTCTTGGTTGAAAAACTAAAACTGGCCACAAAGGCTTGGGTTAACAAGTTATTTATCACATATTGCCCGTGAAAATCGCGAGTTTTAATCAGTATTTAGTGATTTTGTTTCGTATAATCAGATTATTTTAATTATTTTATATTGTTAAGCAAAAATTTGGTATATCTTTTCTCATTATGATTCATGGAATCTGTTTTTGTAAAATTATAATTATTCATCTCATGTCTTATAGTATTTGTGAAGTGAATACATTATTAAGTTTGGTATAGTTTTGCAGCTTCCAGAATGTAATTCAAAGTTTAGTACTCATTTGTGTTTGAGAAGTGATCATCTTATGAAATTTGTATTCAATTTTGTAGATTCCGAAATGTAATTTCAAGTATATATTGCACATGTAAATATATAGTTGGTAACAAATCTCAATGTATAAACTGATTATTTTCTCTACAAATATTATTATTTATTCCTTTTTATTGATTTTGTTTATTATTGTTGTATTTTATTAAACTTTAAATTGAAAAGGTTAATACGCAGGGTTTGGGATTTGGATCTAAAGGATATATGTGTTTAGAAATTGGATTTGGACTTTCATAATCCGAATCTAGTATTCCACTATCCATGAACTAATATGACATAAAAGAACTCACCCTTTACGCATATAAGCTTTTGAGATTTTATGATCCAATTCAATAGTTTTTATTCGCATCAGCAACAGCCTCTGCACATCCAAACATAAACAAATATAACAAACAATAATGAATCTAGCTTCATAACACACAATGAATATATAAGGGGAATCAAAAACATCACAGACGATAACAATAATAATCAAATTCATTGCAAGAATTCCAAGCTTCCAATCCAACTTGCATATCAAAATAATCAT
>BMAC01000333.1:822792-836638 GCA_014905375.1 Phtheirospermum japonicum | reverse complement strand
GAAAAAAAAAAAAAAACTTCAGCATCTTCCTTCGAATATATTAGGGACAGTGAACGAAGACTGCATGAACACCACTATAAGAATCATGTATGTCCACACATACTGACCAAATTGATACTTGTACATATTCTTCTTCAGAGTAAGAATAAACCACATCAATCCTATAATAAATAAAATTGATTTTCACACTTATAGGATCAGACAAGCTCATTCTTTTTAAATTTATTTCTTTAGCTTTTATTTAAATTTCAAACATGTCCCTCTTGGATTTCACTTGACGAGCTCATTCAGTGTATTCGCGTTGTTTATATTTTAAAAGAAAAAAATTGCCCCAAATTATTTTACAAATGATCTTAATGCACCTACAATTGCATGCATATCCACTAATATTTTACATGCTTTTACTTAATTAATCAAGCAGGTTTGTTCTTCCGGCGTCTCTTATAGCAATAAATGACGTGGCTGCATATCTTTTCGCCTTCTTCTTTGGGAAAACACCTCTAATCAAGCTATCCCCTAAAAAGACATGGGAGGGTTTTATTGAAGGATATGTTGCCACTGTGGTGTCCGCATTTCTTGTGAACATCGCAAAATAAAAATATGTATTAAATACCCATGAAAGCATATGCCATCATTTAYCAAATTTATTTATTTTTTTCCTGGAATGTATCGAGTCACATAATTATCTGGGGTAAAATTTGATCGTTTGTATATTTGTTTCATGGTATATATTAACCAATAAATTTACCGGCAAAGTTCTCCAATACATATTAATTCTTTTATATTTATGCTTATTTGTTGGTCCAAATATTTAGAATGAAAAGATGTTATTGTTTCTTGCATTTGTATGAGTTTTTATTTTTTAACGATGTGGTTGATCGTGTTTTAGACCTATAATTTATGAAAAGATGTTGGATTAATACATGTTTTTTCCTATTTATTTTATTATTCAGTTTGGGTTTTTTATTTGTGATTTTGTGTTATATTGAGACATAGTTTTTTTTTTTCATTATACCCACTTTAAAGTGCTTAGTTGGTTTCATTTGAAGTCTACAGAACAATTTGAAGACAAATTGGGGTGCATTTTGGGTTGTTGTTGGGTTGTATGTGATTACTGGGCTTTTTGGAGTCACACTTTCTTTCCATAGAAATTTATCTCACAGGAGCTTCAAGCTTCCCAAATGGCTCGAGTACTTTTTTGCCTATTGTGGAGTTCAAGCCCTTCAGGTTGGTTTGGTGCGCGTCCATTGTGTTTTGTAACATTTTTGATGATTTTTTAGTATAAAATATTGGTTGGTTTATATTTCTAATTCTGACTTTGATTTGATATGTATACTTAAGAAGGTAGTTGTAGTTATTTTAGTATCAACTTTTTTTAGATTTTTTTTAATTTCGATTTGTACGCACAAATAAATYATTTTTATAATTTATTCACCATAATACTCATTTGAAACTTATTCAATTTCTAGATTATGATTCTTAATTTATTTTTATTTCATAAATCACTCCGTCTATATAAACGCATGCAATTTTTTTTTGTGTGTAGAAATAATATTATTAACTTTTTTAACTTCTAAACTTAAAAAAAAGTGATTTTAAACTCTTTTAAGTTATTTTATTGGAATAATAAAACTTTTTTATCCTGCTTATGCGGCTACTTAAGCTAAGTTTTCTTCTAACTTATTAATTTTTAAGAAACAATATATTTTTTTAGCTTCTAAACTTAAAAAAAAGTGATTCCAAACTCTTTTAGCTTATGAAAATAGTTTAGAAGATGGCGAAGGTTGATGAAGCCATCTCTTCTATGAGTTCGGAAGAGCTTTCCGTTAGATTTAAGATAATATATTAATAAGAGTATAATTATACTCTTAAATTATTAATTTTGTTGAAATAATATTATTAATTTTTTTAGCTTCTAAACTAAAAAAAAAAGTGATTCTAAGTGCCGGTTTATTCATGTCAGAAATTGTCTGCATTAAATCTTTCAAAAAGCTCAACGAGTCAAAATTGTGAAATTGATGTTAAGTTCGATTTAACATTATTTGCGATAATTATATGGAGCAACTTACTAAAATTTATAATTCGTCGAAACATTATTCACTTATTGTTATTCAACCATGTATATTAGTTGTCTCGGTATTGGCCCAGTCCAATGAACTTGACACATATTTGTTACCAGATTAAATAACAAATATGCTCTTTTTTGATGTGTAAATGGTTGTTACTTCCCCTTTGCAGGTTGTCTTTGACGCTTTAGTACATTTGTTGTGCTGTGCCGTGATGATATTCCTGAAGAGAAGGATTTGGGACATGTTATAATTGGTAGTGCAACTAGGCTGGAATCTCAGTTTCGACTAACCTACATCATGATCTTGCATCTGCTTCGCGTCGAAGAGTTGGATCACTTCTCTGTTTTAGGTATTTGTTTTAGTTGGTAAACTTTTCTTCACTGGAAAAATAATTTCTTTTTGGATCACTTCTCTGTTTTAGGTATTTGTTTGATATGTAATATCAACGCAAATAGTGTTTAGTACGAATGTTTTCTTTAACGATTTTTTCTTTTACTTTTTGGCGTAGATAAAGGCATTGTAGTTTTTTAAAGAGGTTTGAATCAAACATTTATAACCTGAGAAGCTCCTTTTGCTGTTATGGATTGAAGGATTTAAATTTGTGTTTGGGCTTATTAAATTAAGTTTGTTGAACTACATTTCAGGGAAAATCCTTTCGGTTCTCAGATGGTTGTATTTGTATCCTTGAGATCCAAAACCATGTATTTATTTATTTTATTATTGTTATCGGTATACATGGTTAAGTTTCTTGATTTCTGATGACAAGGGCTTAATATTCAACGATTACCAAATATTGAAATATTTTACGAGCCTTTGGATAGCAAAAAGAAAAAGGGCAGACAAGAAAAAAAATATAAGATAGTCGCCCCTCCTTTAATGATGGGCATTTATTTTCTCCCCGTTTCTGTTACCATCTAACATGTTTCTCTTCTTATATTGTTAATTGTCACTACCTTCACTTCTGGCATTTAGAAAGTTCATCAAAAACTGTTTATACACACACCATCCTGCTACCACCTCCACATACTGGAACGCATCCCTTATACATGCATTTTAGCACAGGCGTATAGCCGCATTACATGCATGTGGGCGTTCTAATGAGGTGCAGTGTTCACTCTCTTATTCTCAAACAGAAATGTGGAAATGAATTTGAGTGACAAGATTGATGGATATATGGTATTGGTGTTTCATGCATCTTAAAGCAATATGCTTGCATCTCAAAATGGTTCATATCTAATAAAATTCATAGTTCGAAAAAATCTATTTCTTAATTATATTTTTCGCATCTCGAATGAATATGATAACCTTATCAAATATGAATTTGATATCACTTAATGGGTCCTTACTATTTCCACAATTTCGGTTATCTTCGGGTTTGAACGTCACATTAAGGGTAATTTACTATATTTAACAACTAATCCCGTGGATTGCATGTATAAATGCACTCGAACACTATTCATTATGAAAAATAATATAATATAAATAGAAATATACCAAAACTTGAACGATTTTTATATTTGAACGATACGCCACATAATTTTAAAATACAATCATACTTTAAGATTTTTTATTTTATTTTTATATCTATCACAAATCTTTCAAAGTATCATTATAAAACTCGCGTACAATGCACAAGTCATCTTTATTTCACAATATTGATAATTAAAAGCATAAAGGGTTGGAAATTCTTTGTTGCGACGAAAATGATATCATTTTAAACAAAACAACTAATGTAGCATAAAATTTTCAAAATATAAAGTGAACAACATTCTTTCTTTTTGATATAATAATTCACATTCTTAATTATTTTTTTGATAAATTTCATCTATTTTTATATTTTTTATATTTGCCCGCGATTTTCGCGGGCTTTCACACTAGTACTTGTTGATAAAGATACACTAAATGTATATTTTTTTTAAAACTTCTCCTTATGTCAAAGATAACAAGTGAAATAGTACATGAGTAGTTCCTTCATTCAAATTTTTGCCAAGTAACAAAAATCCAATGGAAAAAAAAAACCTCGATGAAATGAAAAAAGAGCACAATGCACCTACTGATAACATATCTCCCCCGATACGTACATTTATCAAGGGAGCACAAAAAGTCTTCGTGTGCTCTTCAGGTATTTTTCAAAAATGGCTCGAGGTAGCGATTTGGTAAACATATCAGCCACACTTTCTCCATATGTCACTTGAGTAACTTGAATATTGAGGTAGGTCTGTGGTTGCTAATTACAGAAAAACTTAGGTGATATATGCTTTATATTGTCACATGTGATGTATCTCAATTTCTCTATTCAATGTAAGTCGCATTATCTCCATAAATCCAAGTAGTCTCTTGTGGTAGACCTCAAACTACTAGTCCCTCGAATATATGTAATGATAGACCTTAGCCATATACTCACGAATTGTCTCATGTTCGAAAAAGTAGTTATAAGAGTTTGCTTTGATCTCCAGGATATCACTGTGTTCCCCATGGTAAATACATAACTAGTTTGAGAATGTCCTTTATATGAGTTTGAGAGATACCCAGCATCAGCAAAACCAACCAAAACATTATTTGGTGGTTTTGTGTAGGGATGACACTTTCGCCTTTGACATTTTTTTAGGGGTTACAAATTCATATGTTGCCCCTCTTGTCTCTCTATAAATGAATAACAAATTCATGTTAATGGTTCCTGTTAGATATCAAATTCTATTGAAGTTGTGTTGGTCCTGAGCTAAAAATGGCTAACAAGTTCACTGAGAAAGCAATATTTGGTCGAGTGCATTGATATAAGTACAATAATGCGCCTATTGCACTTAGATGGGGAATTTCAGCTCCCAACAACTCTTTGTCATCTTCCTTTGGACGAAATTAATCTTTATTTACATACAATCTTTGAATGATGGGAGTGATAACAAGGTGCACTTTATATATTTTAAGTCTCGTGATTATTTTTTGGACATATGTTGACAGGTGTATTAGTATTCTACAAGCTCTATGTTCTAGTTCGATGCCCAGACAAAATCGAGTTTTTCCAAGATCTTTCGTCTCGAATTTAAATTTCAAATAGCTAGAGGTTTCTCATAATTCATCAAGAGTACCTATTACGTTCATATCATCGACATACACAACTATAATTGCAAATCCAAAATTTGTTTTCGTTATAAACATGCAAGGGCATATTTATATCCCTTTCTATACAAGTAGTCATTTAGACAGGTATACCACATCCGTGCAGATTATTTTAATCCATAAAGTGAATGATTCAATCTAATCGTAAACGCACTCCGTAGTTTAGAGTCACTTGACTTGAGTAATGGTAGTGTTGTCGAGATACCCAAATAAAATCCTACTTATTAACTTTGTAGTATCGAGAGCAGGGATCGAATTCTCGGAGTGAATTTAATAAAATTTCTTTAGCGATGTGATTTAAAAGGGGGGTTTTGGTTTAAATTAAATTATATTAATGAGCTGAAAACACGATAACAAATAAGGAATAATATTGATTAAAATAACTAAAATAAAAGTGAACGATTAGAAATGAATATTTGATAAAGATGCCTTTGTTGAAATTGATTTGCATCTTGAAGTAACTCACTGATCCTTGATGAAAAAAATAACAAGTTACAAATTATGTAATTATCGTCAAACTAATTATTCAATATCCTAATTTAGTCACGTAAAATAAATCATTCACGTAAACTCTTATTACTGAGGAATTCCCACGTTCGTGTAAAATTCACTCGATGATAACATTAAAAATTCACGAGATCGACAATTCAAGTAGTAAATAAATAATTCGTTAAACACTAACTTGGTCGATTATTTTACCTAAGAGCGATAACGTATAATCTAACTAATTATCTATCTTAGTTGCTTCTTATGAATATAATCTAATACATTCTGACTAGAATAATCATCAAGCTGATGCATAGAATGATAATTGATCAAGTTACGAACTAAATAATTAATTAAGCGAATAAACTCGAAGAATAATCGTTACGTATATATAAGATGAAAATATAAGAATAAATTCGATCTCACAGTGATGTCTAACTTCAAAAATTCGATTGTCTCAACCAAGACAAAATGAGAAATTTAGCCGCGTAGGGCATCCATGATAAGCAGAAATAAAAGAATAGAAAAGAGAAGAACCGATTTGTGTTAATCATCTGCTCTATCTAAAGGGATCCATAATCGGCTGCCTCCGGCTTTGTTTTATTTATGACAGACCTGATTTTGTTAAGGTCTTATTTTGTTGCGCATGGGCTGAATAAATGGGCTTATGAACTTTTCTTCTCATAAGGCTCTGTCCTGTTTAAAAAGTTGTTCAGCGACACCGTCCTTTACACCGACATGGTCATATTCTTGGGCCATGTCGCATGTCATCATTAGACCCTGTTACTCTGATGTTCTTCTTCTTCTTCTTCTTCTTCTTCTTCTTCTTCTTCTTCTTCTTCTTCTAATTTTGGTTTGCAACACTAGTAATGACACCAACACAGCCATGGTGTTCCAGAAAATAGAGATTCATCTCCATTTAGTAAAATCCATGCTCGTTCGTATCCCCGGCCGCAAAATAATGCATAAATCAGCTCCAAATTGCACCAAAACCAACAAACGATAGCGTCCACTCGAAATATAAAATAAGATGAAAATACACTATTTAAGCTCATGATCACCACAAATATGTCGATAAAACCTCTAAAAACCATGCTTATTTATGACACATCAAGCAACCAAAGGCCATTCGGCAATTATATATATATATATATATATATATATATATATATATATATATATATATATATGTGTGTGTGTGTGTGTGTGTGTGTGTGTGTGTGTGTGTGTGTGTGCGTGTGCGTGTGTATATATATTCCCCATAAAGATATGTCGTAACCACATCCATAAGATGCATTTCCAGTCTTTCGGATGCTACTAAGCTAATTAGGTAGTGGAATGTAATAACGTCCATTCTAGGAGAGTATGTCTCCTCATAGTCAATTAAAAGACGTTTTGAGAAACCTTGTGCTACAATACGAGCTTTGTATCTAAGGACTTAATTCTTCTCATTACGTTTCCTGACAAAAATCCATTTATTCCCTATTGGCTTTAAACTTGGCCGGATTAGCATTACTAGGCCAAATACATGTCATTTTGCCAGAGAATCAAGTTTTGTCTGGATTGCTTCTTTACATTTAGGCCAATTTGCTATTTGTTGATATTTTGCAACAGGGCGTGATTCGATATCATCGTGTTGTATGATTTCTTGATCAGCTGTGTATGCAAATATATCATCAATTTGCATGAAAGATCTTTCCATCAACTCATACGACTCTCAATCTATTGGGATTTCTTTGTTCTCTGGAATCATATCAAACATCGGAGCGTCCTCTAGTAAAGATTCATGGACATAAATATAATCATATATAATCCCATGAGAGGGATTTGCTTCATTAGTGACTAATGGAATAGGTTGTGCTTCACTTGACCTCTTCTTCCTTTGACAGGTGTCGATCGAACCAGGTGTCCTACCCCGTTTGCTTCTGGGATCCACTTCCTCAACCACACCTCCACTATGTGTGATTGCAACATTTCTTTTTATGGTGTTGTGTCCTTTATTGGGACTTCTAACTTTGCAGGCACATTTGCAGCTGATATCAGAAAATGCTTCAGGCTTCGAATCTGCTACATTATGAAGATTGAGCATTCTTTTTACTTCACTTTCACACTGTGAAGTATGGGGATCAAAATGAGACATAATGGATACATAACACAATGATTCGTGTCGTCCCTCAAAAATCATTTTTTCTTGTCTCCCTCTAACGACAGGAAGATTGACTCGTCAAAGTGACAATCTGGAAATCGAGCGGTGAATAGATCACCTATCAAAGATTCCAAATAGCAGATAATCTTTGAAGATGCATATTCAAGATAAATACATAATCACCTTTGAGGACCCATTTTCGTGCGTTGTGGGGCACAATAGGCACCTATATTACACAACCAAATATGCATAAATGGAAAATTTCAGACTCATATCCAGTTACCAACTGGTGAGCAGAAAATGGTTGTCTAGTATTGGGTCCGAAATGAATAAGTAGAGATGCTTGCAATATGGCATAACCACATGCAGAGATAGGCATGTTAGTTTGCATAACCATTGCCCGAGAAACCATATGTAGTCTTTTGATGGTGGCTTCTATTAGACCATTTTATGTATGCACATAGGGTACAAGATACTCTATGTCAATCTCAATCGACATGAAATAATCATTAAATATTTCTAATATATACTCTCCAGCGTTATCGAACCTTTTAGACTTGATGGGATGATCAAGGTGATGAGCTCTTAAATGTGTAATTTGTGCTAGGAGTTTTTACAAAGGCAATATTTCGTGTGGACAATAATGTGACATGTGATCAGCATGTTGAAACATTTACCAGAACCATAAAATATCTAAATGGTCCGCATTCTAGATGAATAAGTTCACAAATATCACCTTAGATTCTTTGTAATAATGAGATGTTTTACTTTGAATCTATAGCATAAGAAGGTCTCGGTCATGGTTTTGCTAAAGAGTAGGCTTTGTAAAATGAGTGATGTACCTTTGAGATAATTATTGAGGCAGAGCGGGATGTAGGTAATGCATATTGTGCTTCAAAAGTTATTGGTTACAACGGTACAACAATAGTACCGACACTGTGTAGTGCATTGCGTTTATGTCCCACTTTATGTGTCACTCGACATAAAGGATGTCCGTGTGAGTTTTTCAAAATACGGATCATCATGCCACGATCAAAATGTCCAAGACGGTCATGCCAAATACTATATGAGTTAGTGTCCCATAGTTTGTTATTGGTAACAACATAAGATTCAATAATCTGTATAGTAGTGAGATATAACCACTAGATTGACTCATTAGTTTCTCTTAGATATGTTTTCTTCCACATTCATTAGAGGTTATATATATATATTCTGTTTTGTTCTCAAAATGAGTTTTCAAGTGATACCCATTGACACGGATATCTTTAAAATTCAACAAGGTTCGATTGACTCTTGGTGCATATAGAGCCCATGTGACTGTTATCATTGTGTCACTAGGAATCAAGAATTTGATAGTTACTCGCCCTTTGATTAATTGGGATGTCCCAATCATCGTAGTCACGAATGAGTTATAAGAAATTAATTTAATAAGTAATTGTCTATTTCTTAATATTGTGTGGGTAGTCGCACTATCAGCTAAGTACTCTATTTCTCCTTGTGACATTCGTACGAGTAAAGATGATAATGTTATTGAAAGAGGCGGAGAAATCTCTCATATTCTTTATAGTGTTGTGGACTATCTATAATGATATACTTCTCATTTGAATATGTGGCTTTATGTGCAAGATGTATTTTTGTGAACCTTAATAGTGTTGTGCTTGAACCAAGTACAATACTGTGCAATTAATAAGCTTGAATATATTTAATAATTTATATAAAATCCAATATTATTAATAAAGCAATAATAATCAGATAAATATCTTGTGCACATAAATCTAATTGAAAAATAAACTTTAACGCCAAAAACCATAGTCTAGTTAAAATAAATCAATTATGCCTTCACAAAATTCTTGAAAAATAAGCAAATAGATAATGTAGATCACTCAAAATCAGGAACATCTAGGGATGGATCGAGACTCTTGTTGTAATGGAAGACAGCACGCGAGGCTGACATCAATGTCATGATCTTCATCTTCCACATGGTAAGTCTCTTGTTCTCTAGACTCTTTAAGCCTCATGTAGATGGTTGCTACTTTGTTGCTTGTGTGACAAGTTTTTGTACAAATGCCCAGTGTTACCACATCTACACTAAGGTTCATTTCCAACTCTCTCTTGTTTCATTGAAGGATTTTGGCTTGGTGCCTTGGTGTCATAACCACCCGGCCCAACATTACCATGGCCATTTAGGACGCTACCACCATCTTTATGGCATATATGGGGAGAGTCTCAATGTCCCCTATTACGGGCCCCCATGTTCCCTACCTTGTGGTGCATATTTCCCACACTGTGAGGGATTAACACGTCCAGCTTCCTTTGATCTGGGGTTCTTTCTACTATTTGATTCACCATGATCAGTCACGGGATTTATTATTTTTTTTTTTTGTCCTTGCATGTCTAACATTGTTGTTCAAAAGAACCTGATCATGAATTTCAACTACTTGCAACATATTAACCAACTTATTAAAAGTTGTAATTCTTTTTTTATCATATTCGAGACTATACCGGTTCGCTGGTATAAGTGCTGAAGTAGGGAAAGTGAAAAATATCTTTTGTATCATATCATCTTTCGTGGTTTGCTTTCCACAGAAGATGAGATGTTCTTTAAAGTTCAACATGTCCATGGTGAAGTTATTGGCCTTTTTGAAGTTAAGTAAACGAATTTCATTCCACTAAACTAAATGGTTAATTCAGGAAGCAAATTGTCATGCATGTTTTGAGGGCATCCCATAATTCTTTGGGTATCTTCAACTGAAGGTACTCCCAACTTAAGATAGGGTCAATATGACGCCAAAAAAAAAAACACTGGGGTATTGGCATTAACTATATCAGAAGGTTCTTTGTCATTTGGATCGATGGATAGTATGATCGTGAATGTATAATCCTTTCCCATGAAAGTAGTTCCCACATCAGAAGTCCAATGACAGTTCTTAATTCCTCTCGAGTCCAATATTTTAAATTTTGGCGCGAGTTGGTTCAACCATCTTGTAGGAAAGACATAATTATTTCATAGGGAACTCAAGTTATTTTTAGTTATTGAATTCGCTTTGTCCGATCGATTCTCCAAAAAAAGAACCAAGATCTAACTCATGGTGATGACGTATTAAAGTAAAAACATAAAAAGATGGAAGAAAAAGAGGCACCAGAAAATTAATTTTTATTTTATTGAAAACTCATTTATATATGATACAAATTACACAATTTCATAACTACATAAAATTAATGAATATCTAAATTATTCTAATCAAATACTTATTGATAACAAGAAGGAAGTGGAATGATAATGAACGGGGATACACTAAATGTATTTTTTCCTCAACACATGATACATTTTAAAAAATATTGTAGCAAGTTCATCTAAACACTCGCTTGAACTGGACTGTTGGACTGGATGGCCTAAGCTAGGTAGCTGGATCAAGGCCCGATATTCTTCAGAAATCACGAGTATGCTGTTATTACGAACCCCTTTGCAATTGGTGAAACTAAACTCTAGAGCAAGGGCCGAGGCCCAATATAGCGAAAGATATCCACCTTACACTTGCCGAGGCCCAATATACCGATAGATTTCCACCTTACACTTGTTACCTATGCTATTTGATATGCCAATGGATAATTAAAATATATCAAGATGTGAAATGAAATCTCCACCTAAATGAACTGATTTGTGTGGAGGCAATGACTTGATTTGATTAGATGTAATACTCCTTCCCATCTTCTTTAAGTATCATTTTAAAGATTACATTTTATTTAAGTTTTGTTACTATATTTTTCTAATTTTATCTGTACTAATTAAAAAAAAAAGCAAAACAATTTTATAATATAAAATAATTATGAGTAAATAGAAAAAAGAATTAATCAAAAATATTATAAATTGATTAATAATATTAGTCAAATTTATATGATTTTAATTCTTATCATAAACTTTAAAACATTGTAAGATTAAGTTAGAGCTATCAGATGGTCGATTCGAATCGGCCAGTTATTTTGTTATTCAGCCTAGCCTAATTCTTGTGTATATAATTAAATTGTTTAGGACTAACTAATTTTATCGAATTCACACTAATAATACAATTCACGCTAAGAAATTACCGTAATATTGAAGCTCAATCCAACCCTATCATCTACTAGATGCATTTTGTTTGTTTATCATACAATCAAGTATAGTGATAGATCACCAAATACAGTTGTGACGCCACCGAGGCACCATAGGTTTTAAGAAGAAGTGTACTAGAATTATATATGCACAAGTATATATATTAACATTTTAATTAAACATAATTATTTTACTCCACCAAACGTTCTTTATAACCTCCAACCTCAAATGCCAACTAGAAACACTTAAATATTTATATGTAAACTTTCTAAGCTTTTCCAAACACCTTATTGTACGAACTGATTTTTTATATGCACGCCTCAAGGCACTATCGAAAGTGTTCTGTAAATTCTTTTTAAAAAGTCATCTTTAAAAGTTTTTTTTTTTTTCCGAAAAAAAAACAACTACATATTTTTGTACAAAATATAGAGAAATTGATTAACATCACTTTAATTCATAAAAAACATACCTAATAAACTAATTACAAAACGACCCGGACATGCATCAGCTTATACACTTAAGATGCCCGGGCCGACAAAGGGTATCTTAATTAAAAAACAAAGCCCCCAAACTTGATGATCAAACATATAATCATCATCATTACTACTCTTCACAATAACACCATTTTTTGTTGTTAGTTGAAGATAGAAAAAAAGAAAAAAAGCACCTACCACGTACCAACTTGATTCATATATATTTTTTTTAATTAGTATTGATTAATTAGACACTAATTGTTCGATAAGCAGATCCAACCACCCGGGTTTGGGCCAACCCGAGTAGCTTCCTCTCTTTGATAGCCGGATCCTCTAACATGAGAACTTTGTCCTTGTCTCTTACACCCACCATGTGCAAGTGTTCATCATCTTCCCTTTCTTTGCCTTTGAACAATAGCCTTTGCTCTTTGGCCTCCAAATTTGTCATTAGTGATAGAAGAATCTTTAATTCTCCTGGGGATTAAAATTAATCCGTTGTTTAGAAAATTAAAATCTTTAAATCTTAACATTTAAAAAAAAAAGGTAAAATCTACATGCTTGTGCCACGTAGGGCCTAAAATAAGATATAAGGTTATTTAAAAAGAAATTCCTTAATAATTATTTATCATTTGTTAAGTATAAAAAAACAATTCAAAGGATAGTTATAAATTTGAAAGATATATAGCTTAGTTTTTGTTTTATTTGTAATTAAACGAAGGATTTACAAGATAAAAGAAAAGGAAAGTTATATTACCAAAAGTTGAGGTTGATTGAACTGATATGTCATGCCACTGTGAAACCGTTGAGACTCTTATTGTGATCATAATATCATCCGAATTTTCTTTGGTCTCTCTTTTTTGGACAAGCATGCCCCCGGGCCTTAGTTCCCATTTGATCTCACCGCCGCTATTGGCGGCGGCCGTGGTGGCGCCGCCACCACCTAGCTTAGAACTGCTTCTAGAGAACCTCTTTGACCTTAGCTTGATCATTTTATTTTATTTTTATTTTTATTTTTATTTTTGTCCCTTTTCTCTCTAAATTTGCTCTTTTGGTGTTGTAGTACGGGGAGATAGTGAGGATTGGGCAATTATATAGCAAGCGGGAGATAATATGAGGGCATATTCGTGAACATTAAATAATAAGAAGCCGACTAATTAGATTCATTATATAATCCTATTATATAATAAATAAAATAAAATTAGTTAAATAATTTGAAGAGCTCTTGAGATTGTGGCTCGTGGAATTATGATGATATCGTTAGGGTTAAAGGCACATGGGAGGCTGGGGGGTGGTTAGGCTACACGCTTTCGGTCAATTAACGGGCCTAAGACTATCACATCATACAGTCGGTTGATAGTTTTTTTTTTTTCATTATTATTATTATTATATTATAATTTTATATTTTTATGTTTAGACTGACATCATTACTAATATTTAGTTACATACTTATATTATTACAAATAAA
>BMAC01000333.1:806901-822767 GCA_014905375.1 Phtheirospermum japonicum | reverse complement strand
TCATACAGTCGGTTGATAGTTTTTTTTTTTTCATTATTATTATTATTATTATTATTATTATTATATTCTTAGTTCGTTTAATTTTTTTTTAAAGTTTAATTATTATTGATTTGTATAAGACTGGTATCATATCGTAAAATCACATTTAATCATATTTATATGTTCAAACCGTTTGTGGCAATTTATTAGGTGGACCTGAGTGCACCTAGCAAGTAGCAAGGTGCACCCTGTTTAGGTGATGATATATGATAGTTATACGTGATGATATATGACAATTATATGTGATGATATATGGTAGTAATACGTGATGATATGTGTCAAAAATTATGAGTTTAAGGTTTAATTTTCCATTTCAGGGTTTCGTTTTACATTTTAAGGTTTAATTTTTTATTTTTAGGGTTTAATATTTCATTTTAAGGTTTAGTTTTTTATTTTTTTATTTAAATTTTCATTTTAGGGTCCCGACAAAAATCTATCATTCTGCCAGTTATATGTGATGATATGTGTTAATTATATGTGATGATATATGATAGAAATTTAGAATTTAGAGTTTAATATTCAATTCCAGGGTTTAATTTTTCATTTTAGGGATTAATTTTTTATTTTTAGAGTTTAATTTTTTGTTTTAGGTTTATTTTTTAAATTTTAGGATTTTAAATCTTAAATTTAGAATTTCAATTACTTGTGATGATATGTAACAGTTATATGTGATGATATGTACCAGTTATATGTGATGATATATGTCAGTTGTATGCGATGATAAATTAAATTACAGGGTGCACCTTACAAGGTGCACCTAGGTTCATGGTATACTCTCTCGCCCGATCCGCCCATATCAATAACATAAATATAAAAGAATAAAAAAACTTATAAACACACACACAAGCGTTTGACTTTGTCTCCCCTGTCACACGCAAACAAACAAACACACACACACACACATATACAAACACATAAAGTCACCGGCTATCATCAGCCACCAGTTATCAATCGTGAAATTAAATATAAAAAAAAGTATAACCCAATCTTGTTATTAAATTGAATTTATTCTAATTAATGGTGCAGCAAAAATTCGTTGTAACGAATTGTATTGGCTCGTTATACGTGTCGTGTAGATAATCATAGTATTTTGAATTTCTCAAATCCATTTATTGGTGAGTGAGAAATAATGCTTTGAAGTTGAACGGTTGCTTTTTGTGCTTTATTGTTTATCCCACATTGAATGTTAATAAATGTGGAAGGAAGTTTAAAAATGATTACATTTCATTAGTGGACATCAAGTGGGTCAGTGGGTGTTGTGGACTTTGTGTGAATAAAGCTCACGCGGGTTATTGGACTTGGGTTCGCCCGTCCGCCTTCGGCGGAGCCGAGCCCGAGCCCGGACCTTGGACCTGGGTCTTGGGCAATTGGTTCGAATTGGCTGGCTACCTTTTTTGAACTGCTCCTGAGAAGTCCTTTGGACTCCTGACCGTTATGCAAACGGCTAGCACACTCCTGACCGTTTAGGTACGTTTCCAAATGTACGAGAACGTTGTATATGTCCAGGTTCCTGCTGCCTTTATTGGACGTTTCTTCACCTGACAGTCAACACGAAAGCTGCCACTAATGAACGTCATAATACTGCCAATTATGAACGTCATTATTACCCCTCAGTTGGAATCCCTATAAAAGGGTGAGAGGCTCCTTCACTTTTTACACACGAACTTATTTACCTGAAGCACCTGCAATAACGAAGAACACACACAACACTGCATATTGTTTATGTTATATTTCTTTACTTAGCTCAGACCATTTTCTTCGAATTCGTCGGAGCTCTGGTATTTACGGTGATGTAATACCAGAGATGAAGTCGTTTCATCTTTGGGGACGAATAGCCAAAACCGAAGGGCACTACAGGGGCTATTTCGTCTTGCGAACAAAGTTCTAAACTCGACTCGACTTAACAACTCCCTGTTCTTTTATTTTTCCAGTTTTGAGATATATTTACATTCCCTGTTTGTGCTCTTCGTTGTAATTTCCAACAATCGTCTCGACCCCCTCATTTGTAATCAGATTTACGATTGGATGTTGCGGTCACCGTAGATTTAGAGTCGATGTTTTGACCTCCGATCTACGGTAATTCACTGACCAAATTTGGATCGGCAACCATCGTCCAATTCCTAACGTTGTAATCTACAATTTTGATGGTTTATATTTTCAAATCGTTGCCGCAATCGGCACCGACGATAATAATTTGTTTTCCTCATCTCTCTCTCACTGTTGCCGAAAGTTTTTTATGCGTGGTGATGATGCAAGATGGGTTCATGTATGTGTGTGTGCGATACTCTGATGTGTATCTTTGTTCAATTTATGATGTTGTATGTTGTGTAGTGTTAATTGAATGGGTGACATGTGTTGTTGAGGTGGGGGTGGACGGCAGGTGGGTGAGAGTTTTTGGTTTTTTTTTTCTTTTTTCTTTTAAGGGTCATGAAGTGAAGGTCTTGTTCGTATTTCTTTCTTCTTTTTTTTGGTTAAGGTGTGGGAGAGGGTTTTTTTAAGGGTCGTGAAGTGAGGGTCTTGTTCGTATATTTTGTACATTTCTATTTTTTTTAAGAGGTGGGCGGCGGGTGGTGAGGAATTTTGTTCATATTTTGAAGGATTGTTCATTTTATTATTTTTATTGTAAAGGCTGGCTTATCTCCGAATATCTTCCTGAGAATTTGAGACTGAATTTTGTGCATATTTTTGTGATTAATTAATTAATGGGAAATAAAAGTTCAAGTATAAGAAGATTTTCAACTTTAGCTCATCGTCATTTAAATGATCATAGCTATCACGTATAGACGTGTTGAACTGGTTAAAAATCGGTCGGTTAATTAATCGGTGGTTAAGTTAATCGGTTCAACCATAACCATAACCTAATCAGCGGAGAACCGGCTAAGGTTACGGCTAAACCGGTTAATCGAAAAATCGGCAATTAACAGCTGATTTTTATTTTTATTTTTTTAAAGTAGTTGATCAACTGCTGGATCGACTGAAGGACAAAGACCCTAGGTTTTGAGATGGACAGTCGATCGACTGAACCTCTGTCGATCGACAGAAAAGCAGTCGATCGTTTTTCTCTTTTTGAAAAATAAATAAGTTTTAAAAAAAGGACTTAATTTTAATTCTAACATTAGAAATTAAAATTAAAGTTGATTTGATTATATAGCTTGTCAACTTCTTCCGCCGTCATCTCATCGAAAACATAATCCCCGACACTGACCGAAAATTCTCGTCGAGATCCTCGACCTCGATGAGAAGAGGTTGGAGTGTTGGTATTGACATTACGAGAAGAGCTTGTCATAGTAATATTATAAAAGAGAATTTAGAAAAATAAGAATATTATTGATATTATTTTTTGCACAAATTCGCAACTTGACTTGAAACTTGAAAATATAAGAGAAGAAGAAGAATAAGTAAAGATGAATTGGTGTGAGGGTTGGTGTTGGAGAGTGAGGTATTTATAGATGTCAAAATATATTTTAAAAAAAATCAAAAAAGTAGCCGTTAAGCCGGCGGTTAACCGCCAACGGCTACTTTTTTTTTGAATTTCAGTCGTTGATCTTCAATGACTAGTTGATCTCAGACGTTGATTTTCAACGGCTATCAACCGGGCAGTTAAACCACCGACAAACTTTTTTTTAATTCGGTTAACCGGTGATTACAGTTGAAGGTTAAGGTTATAATCGTGACCACCGGTCAATCGATTATTAACCAGCGGTTAACCGTAACCGGTTCAACACCCACAATCACGTATGATGGTTCATTGTTTAATATGGGTTTAGATGTTACAATTACATGTATATTTCATATGATTTAGATAATTTGCAACTAAAGTTGTAATATTTCTTCAAAATTATTATAATATATTTATTTGTTCTTGAATTTGGTACATAATTGAGGTTTGGATTGTCGGAAGTATAGTCCTAAACAAGTTATTATAATTTTATATTAATACTATAACACAATTCGTGATTATACATAAAAGTGTGATAAGTTGTGCTAAAAGTATCACAACTTCAGTTGGAAATATCATAATTTGTAAGAATATCACTTCAAAGTACTATATTTATGAGTAAATATATTATAAATAGCATTAAAAGTATCACAAAATTTGTTAAAAGTTTTACAAATTCATTTTAACGTATTACAAATTAATTTGATATTTTCATATTAATATATTACAAATTACATTAAAAAAATATCACAAATTTATTTAAAAGTATCAAAGTTCGAGTTAAAAATATCTCAACTTACGTTTAAATATTGTATATTATACTCCTATATAGAGTATCAAAAATTACTATAAAAGTATCACAGTTTTAGGTAATAGTAGTACGTAGTATAGTTATGTAAAAGTATCACAACTTGAGTTAAAACTATCAAAGTTTGTAGGTGCAAATACTGTACAATATAGGTCTTTATCGAGTATTACAAAATGCATTACAATGTACAAGTATTAGAAAACATGATATACTTTTACTATATTTTTTAATACGTGATCAAACTTTTGTGATACTATTATTTATCTAAATATAATAGACATAAATGTAAGGAAAAAACATAAATTATAAAAATATGTAACAGTTTAACTATATGTTGTAATATTTTTATGATTCTGATTGTTGTACAAAGAAAAATAGATGTAAAAATATAAATATAACATGTGTTACTTTTACTCGATTTTGTGATACTTTTAGTTGAATTTGTGATACTTTAAATGGAGTCCGTGATACTTTTAGCTATCAGCTTTTAGCTGAGTTTGTGATACTTTTAGCTAATTCTTTAATACATGCATATTCTAAAAAAAAATTTCTGGCAACGTTTTTTTTTTAATTGAATTGATAGTTTTGTAGAGTGGAACGAGATTAGTTGAGAGGTAGTAACCGAGCTTGATGAATCGTTGTAGATCGATCATTGTAGATCGAAGGTCAAAATTATAAATTTTGTGACTTTGACCTCATATCTACGGTGATTGGAGCATTAAATCGTAAATCTAATTTCTAATCTAGAATGAGGGAGATGTGACGCTTCCAGCGATATAAGATTTATAAAAAATATTATTGGCGAACAACGGCGATGGTGGCCGGTGGCGTCGCCAGCGACTGGCGAGTAGCAGGCTATAGTGGCGGTCGGAGTCTGGCGGTGGGGAGCAAGTGTGTGCTTGTGTGGGAGAGAGAAATAGAAAACTAATATTTTTTTTCTATTTTTTAATTTATTAAATGGATGGGTTGGAGTGGGTCGAATGAGTTGGGCGGGTTAGTCAATGATTTGGTAAAAAATGATCTTATAGTATGAAATTGTTCTCATATGAGACCTACTCGTTATTATATTTGGTTTGATTGACTTGCCCAAAGAATATTTGTTTAATTTTCTTATTTCGTAAATACAATTAATGTGTAGTGAGTTTTAGATCCAATTGATTAACTCTTTTTTACTTTCTCTTTCTTCCAAAAAAAACTCGCAATAATTTGTGAATCATGTCTATCACGTACATCGAATTATCATACCCTTGCGCATCAAAACTGATCTAATATTACAATCAGCTAGAATGCTTGTGATTGTAAGGGAAAATAAATATATAGTTGGCATCGGTCAAAAAAACGAATCACATGCAAGATTTCCAAGTACTATAAATCAAAAATGATTTAGGGAATAAATTTTATACGGCTCCTTTTTGTGTGTGTTTTGGTGGTAAGGTGGTGGGGTGAGGGTGTTGAAAATCTAGTTGTAATGGATTCGAGAAAATTCAATTACAAGTTCATCAATTCATTGAAGTTCTTGTAATCTTTTTCTAAATCTAAAATATTTTATTATTAATATTTTGAGTTGTTTGTATGCAAAGCGTTCATGGCCGAACATATGAGTTTTAAGTCGTATTTTTGCGCGTGACGTGTAGTTATAACAATTTTCATATTTTGATCATAATTATTTCATCAACATCCGATTTGAGTGATTCAAGAGGCTACGGAAAACTAAGAGAAAAGGACTACAACTTTTATTAATACATCTAGAGCTGATTCCGCCCATGTGCCTATTTGTGTGTCCAAGTGTTTCATTGCAGGAAAACACATGCGGTCATGCAAATGGCCAGATACACAGTTCACGTCTGTGTGTCACGTTGAAAGTGCGAATTTTGACGTTGTTTTGAGTATTTTTAGTCTTTTTCTTTACTTATCTCTATGAGCTTTTTCTAGTCTTGGTCAATGAGTAAGGTCATGGTTTGAGTCCCTATACAAGAGAATTCTCTATTCATTGTATTTTGACTATTAACAAAATTTGAGATTTTTCTTTCTGGCTCATGCGTTGTGCAAATTCCCTATCTGGAGGCAAACTTCGACTTATCAAATGAACATGAACATACATATTCATTTGTGGCATCTTCGCATACTGAGGTTCTTGGTTCGTTATGCAACGGGTCGAGGGTTCCACCTTCCGTAATTGAAAAGGTGAAGATCTTGAATTTTGAACATTCTATTTGAAGGTCGTATGTATGGTGGTGTTGCAATTCACACAAGAAAGGTGGTTAGTGTTGGAAAAATTAGTTATTTTATGACTAATTTTGATGACCTAATATTTAATTCATGTAAGATTAAATAGAATAATATTATTTTACGTATTGAGTAGATAATCGTAATATATTTATTTTTTCAAAATTGATTTTCGATGAGTGAGAAATAAATCGTGTAAGCTAGACATTTAAAAGAGGAAGTGTATAAAATCCCTAATTGAAAATGTAAGAGGAATTTATACACCTTCTAAGTAAAGATTAAATTGTATGAGTATCATGTTATTAAGCTCATGCACCAGTTGGTCCTGCTAGCAACTGCGGGGTTGGGTCTAGGACCTAGCATTGACTTTGAATCTTGATAATTGACTTAGGACTTTGAGTATTTGCTGATATATAAGAGTTGGTTTTGAACCAATCTAATTTTGTTTTTGGATTCACCGAAAGAAATGAGTTCGAGCCATTAAGATGTTCAATTTTTTCTATTGGTCAAAGGAAGATGGGCTACACTCGTTATTTTAAAACTAAAATGTTGTACACTTTTAATTTCATCAATAACATTTGAGAATTTAAAAAATGTGATAATTGAGGTAGTGGTTGTTGAGTGAGTAGTTAAACCCACTGATTGTAGTTGTTTCACCCTTTCAACCTCTCAAACCCTAAATGGTGAGGTGTATTAAGTAGAATTAGAAGTTATAGGCGTTTGCATTTTTTCTACACTAAAAGTATCGAGTGTTTTGTTCAAAATTTGTACTCAAACTCACACTTTCCACGTTCGTTGTGTGCTATAATTTAAAAAAACGTTAAATTATTGTATCTTGAATAACATTATCCGTCAGCACTATATATGGGGTGTATATGTTTTTTTTAGAAGAAAGTTTTCTCAATCTCAACTTGTTTAGTAATATTATATTTATTGTTTTTTTACCAATTCCATTCTCTTTAATTTTATCAATAGTTAGAAATATAGTACGTTTGCTAATGTAACATAATTAGGTAATTGTTTATTGGAGTGTCTCTTTCTGTAGATTTGTTTTAAGGTGGTTGGCTAATCTAATGGTATCTATCCATGTGCTACAAGAAATTAAATTTCTCCCTTCACACTTATCATCATTTTCTTAATTTAGCAGCAAATTTAATTTCAACAACTTCTACATGTTCCCCCGAATTAAAATGTTATCTTTCACAACAAATTGGGGTATTATATAAGGTGGCCCATTTTAATCTATCAAGAACTTTCCCTGAAGCAACCGCAAATTAATAACTTTAATTGTGCTTTGAAGCTAGCTGAGCTTTTCATCATCCTAATCATTTTTTCTTTTTGGTAATAATAATTAAATTTAAAAAAAAAAATCTTTAATTTTTTTCAGTACAATATAGGCCTTAGATTTAGTTTGATTCTGCTAGGTTAACTTTATATCGTTGTATTTCGTAAAATATAGAGCGTTGTATACCTTTTTTTTTAGTTTATTTTTGAAATCTGAACTCAAAATTAACTATACAGGTAAATGAATTATTAAATATGATGAGATTTTATTATAATTCAATGGAAAAAATCCCAATTATCAATGGAACTGAAACATCACGTCGGGTTTTGGTTCTTATGTCAACCCATTCCATTTTTATGCGTGATACACCACAAATTAAAACAAAAAAACTTACAAAATCTTTATTAAGAGTAAATTTGAGATCAAAACATGAACATTATTGAAATCTCCAATCATGAAAAACATAAATCATGGAAAAAAACAAAAGAGAGGAAAAGAAGAGAAGATTATGAGGGTTTTGTCTCACAAGTGACAAACCCCACATGTTTATGGGTGAGTGGGACTAATGATGATATTTGTGTTGTATAATTTAACAAGATTTTTTTCTTTGGGTTTGAGTAAAGTCCAAATGAGCCACACTCACATGTCCCATTGAAGGATTTGTTATGTCGGCCTGAAACTAAAATGGGGGCCTTTCACAACACAAAAGATGTCGGCCAATTATTCATAGAGTAATTAATAACTATTTCTAATGTACAAAGGGTATATTACTTTGAATTTTTTAATTTTAGTTTGATATGTCATTTTTATATTTTACTTCGTATATGTAATTCGCACTAAATTTAAATACACATGGCCGTTTCCTAGTGTATCTATGTTGTTTGGGCAAACACTTTTGTTAGTCCAAACTAACGGATCATCTATTAGGTCAAAATTTCATATCAATATATTATAGTGAAAAACCAATATATTATAATAGAAAATCAATAATTATAGTATAAATAAATTACATTAAAAAAAATACATCATAGCACGGTCAGAGATTTATAAAAAACTAATATTTTACATTACAAAAACCAATATATCGCGATATAAAAATCAATATATTATAATATTGGGTAAGATGCCTAACGGGTCATGACTTGTTAATTTGGCCTAACATGAGTGTTTGCTGTGGTGTTTCACTGACCAGAGTATTGTCCATATGCTCGTAGTAAAATATATATAATTAAAAGTTGAATGATAACTATAAATGTTGTCAATATATTTGATTGTAGTTATGATTTCTTAGAATGTTATTTACGAATGTTATATATCTCTGTATACGAATATCCATAATTCAAATTTGATTTTCTCATTTATTTTAATTGCTTTTCTAGAGTTTTATTTTTGTTTTTACTATTTTGTTATAGACAGGCACGGTAAAATTTAAAACCAATGACACATTTTTTTTTTAGAGAAAATATGAAAATTTAAATAAAAACATTTCAAAATAGTCTAAAACTTAAACACGTGACATGAATCATCCCACAATTGAGCCATGACAAAGTGGCCCTCACATTTCAAATTTTAAAATTTATTTAGTATTATATTATAATATTTTATACTTTGACTTTATTTTTAGGTTTTTTCTTATATTTTATGGGAAGATTATGAAAAATAATATTATATTTATTAAAGATAAAAGTAAATTTATTGTAAGTTATGCATGAGTAAAATAAAGATGAAATTTATTTATGAATAGAGATTTTCTTGTTTATAAGATATAACATCAATGCGAGTGATTGTGGATTAGATATTAAAAATAACATAACATGTATTTAAATTCCATGTCATATTTTTCAATTTTTTTTATTCAGACGTATATTTTAATACATAAAATTTTACGGTGTTTTTAATAGCGTCATGCCCCCACCCTTTCTATATTTATAATTATAGATTTTTTAATGTAAAAAATTTAAAATTAACTTAATAGTTATAAATGCACTCCATTGATTGCAAAATGGTATCGAAAAAATATTGTAGAAGTCCCATATATTTTAATACTTTTAATCTTGGCATGGCATCTTCATCAATCAAGCCCATTATTAGACCCTTAAATTATTATTATTACCCAGTTAATTAAGAATATTAAATGGACAATAATTTATGGGCCTTCTAACCGAGTCCTCCCTCACACACACACAGTATTATGAAGAATATCTTACAGGTTTACTTGAAAAGCATATATATATATGGATGGGTTTAAACGAAAACTATTTCTTTTATTAATATTTCAGTTATATATATTCGTAGTATTTTTATTATACAATTTTATTATTTTTAATTAAATAAAGAAATACAAAAAAAAATTGATACATCTATTTAATTAGATGTAAGACATATAATTGACCCTAAATTCATATCTAAGGACATGATTATATATATATATATATATATTAACTTGATGCTTAAAAAAAGTGAGTTGAAAAGGAAAAATTAGAAATTTTGATGAGTTTGATCAAATACAGTAATTTGTTAACTGAACCTCTTCTCATTGGAACGATTCGGTTGGATCAGATATGCTCTTTTAAAAAACAGTTCGGTTGAATCAGTTTATTCATCATCATCTGGACATTGAAAAAATCAAAAATTCAACATCAATCATTTATGCACCCGAATCCATGCACATGTGCACATGCTTTATGGTATATGCTGGTCAATTTCAGTGTGCCCTGTATTAATTTCTGGTCACGGATATGACTATCGTATATCATTTCTAAGTTGTAACTAAATTAGACTCATTAGTACTAATCTAATTAAATCGTGAAAATTAAATGGTACTCCCTCGGTTTTTAAAAAAGAAGCATATTCTTAGTACATAAAAGATAGGCGTGTTTTCCTTTTAAATGTTAGAATATAAAAAAAAAACTAAAATATTACTATTTATTAATTTACTTTATTTATTGATATATTAAAAAATTAAGGGTAAAGTAAGAAAAATAGTAAAAATTTTACAATTCAAATTACAATCATTTTGTATTCTTAAACTCCATATTTTTATCTACCCGTCTATCTTTTCCGAACGAATGGAGTATTTTGTTTCAAGGTTCAGGCAACTTACACAGACAACCATGTAGCATTATTAAAACTAGATCCATTAATCAATATTATTCTGGATAAGTTAAACCATAAAAAGAAAAAAAGAAAAAAAAAATACACACACACACAAAAAAAAAAAAGCATACGAAAATCCATAATATTAACAGTTTCTTGTAGTTTAGCTAACCCTAGTCTCTTAGTTGTTAATGACGTGGCAAAGCAGTTAGACAGTTTGTTAGGACTAATTAATTGATATTAGATTATAGTTAGATGTGGTTAGCTATACGGCCGAGCTGTTGAGCCGTTCACATGGACTGTAATTCATTCATTAACTCTGTAATCACATCTTCAATTTTCAAGCTTTGTTCTCCAAATTTCAGCATGGTACTTGAGCCATGCCTTCTCTCTCTTACTGTTCCTATTTTTTTTCCCGTTGTTTTCAAAAAAAAAAATTCATTCACGCCGACGAGTTTCTTCAAGCTTCATCAATGACGATATCTTCTTCTGAGCGTTTTCAGATCTCATCAATGGTGATAGCCTCTCTACTTTTTCTTCCATAATTTCGTTCGCAGTCACATCTTCTTCAACTGGTTTCTACTGAGCTTCTTCAAGCATTATCAATGGCAGCGGTAAATCTGCCGACGTTAAATACTATCACCATTCGTCTAGATCGCAACAATTATTCTTACTGGCGTTCTCAATCCTGGCTACAGCGGATTTGATAAGTTTCTGCTCGGAGATCAATCTATCATTCCTGCAGCTAGGGTTAGTAAAGAATTAAATTCGTAGCTTGCAATCTGGAATCGACGTGATTAGTTTCTCATGAACTGGCTTCTAAGCTCAATCTCTGAATGTATGCTTAAGCATGTTAGTCGATGTTCACATACTTTTGAAATCTGGAGTATCTTTGAAAATTTGTTTCGATCACAATCAAAGGCCAGAGCTATGAATCTTCGTTTTCAGCTTCAAACTCAGAAAAAAGGGGATAAGAGTATAGATGAATTTTTTATGCAGATGCAGAATATTGCAGACCAAATTCAAGCTGCAGGACAAGAATTGAAGGATGATGATTTTATCCTGTATATCCTTGGTGGCTTAGGCTCTGAGTATGAAAGTGTTATTGTCAACCTCACAACTCGTGGCAATATGCTATCTCTCTCAGAGGTTCAGTTTTATCTTACAAACACAAGAAATGCGCCTTGCTCAGACGCAATCTTCTTTCTCTCCTGCATCATCATCTAACCTAATACTGGCAATCCATTAACTAATATAGCTACTCAGAGATCCAATCATGATTTTTGTTCATCTAGAGCTGGTTATACTGGTAGAGGCAGATTTGGCCGTGGAGGTGCTAGAATTATCTGTAAACTATATGGCAAAAGCAATCATATTGCCAGAAAAGGCTTCAAACATTTTAGTGTGAATTTTCAAGGACTAGAGTTTTCAGAATCTATCAACAATCCTGTTATGCAACAATCTTCAACACAGGCTCATCTTGCCTTTTCTGGACTCACACCTGGCCTAGCTCAATCCAACTCTAATGGTCAACATACAGTTTTCCCTTCAAATCAGCCTCAGACTCATGCACACAATTCCTAAGGTCTTTACTCATCCACTGGTAATCAATATCAATCTCAGTCCTCATCTATACCCTTCAATGATCAAGATTCTTCATAATGGTTTTTGGACAGCGGAGCTACTCATCACATTACATCAAATATGGGAGACTTAAATCTGCACACTCTATATAAAGGTAAAGCCAAATTAACTATTGGTAATGGTTTTTCTGTTCCTACAACTCATACTGGAACCACTAAATTGCCCATCTACTACCTTCATACTCCTACACTCTTAAAAATGTTCTCAATGTCCCTGACATCACTCATAATCTGCTAAGCATCTCAAATTTCCTGCAAGATAATCATTCCATAATTTAATTTCATGCTAATTACTGTCTTGTCAAGGATCTGAAGTCACACAATGTGCTTCTAAAAGGCAAGCTTAAGGATGGACTTCATCAGCTTGATCTCTCGCGTCTTTCCCTTCATCAAATTCCAACTCCAGTGGCTTTTCAGACATCAATCTCTCTTAGTCAAGCACAGTATCACAATAGTGCTCTCACCTGCATTACAAGGATAAAGAAAAACTATGGCACGATAGATTAGGTCATCCTTATAATAACACCTTGGAAAAGGTCATGCAAATAATTCATGTACCATGTTCTTCGAACAATGTACCATTTCGTGAAGCATGTAAGCTAGGAAAACATCATCAAATGCATTTCCCTTTTGTAATTCATACCACTACCAAACCATTGGAACTAGTTCATTCTGATGTATGGGGACTTGCTTCCTCCATATCTACTAATGGTTACAAATATTATATTCTATTTGTGGATGATTTTACAAGATTTTCATGGATTTATCTTCTGGTTCAAAAGTCTGAAGTTGCAGCTATTTTTCAAAAATTCCTAGTTATGGCAGAAAAACAATTTTCATGTTCTTTAAAGACCTTACAATGTGACATGGGAGGTGAATACAGGGCTCTTACATCTTTATGTCAAACATCTGGTATTTTACTCAGACATTCATGTCCTTACACTCATCCTCATAATGGTTTGGTTGAAAGGAAACACCAGCACATCACTGAGATTGGTCTCTCTCTCCTAACTCATGCTAATATTTCATCTCAATTCTGGTAGGATCACTTTCAACACTGCTACTTATATCATTAACAGATTACCTACACCAATCCTACCAACTACTTCCCCTTATCAGAAACTATTTCTCAAGTCACCTGACTACAATTTTCTCAAAACCTTTTGATGTGCTTGTTTCCCATTTCTAAGACCTTATAACTCCTCTAAACTCCAACTCAGAAGCTCCAAGTGCATTCTTCTTGGCTACAGCCCCCTTCATAAAGGATACAAGTGCCCCCATCCATCAGAAAGACTCTACATTTCCAGGATAGTGGATTTTAATGAACAAGAATCTCCTTATCACTCCATGTTTTCTATAGAATCACCCATCCTCTCTAATCAAACCTCGTCTCATCTTCATGTTCTTCCCACATCTAATCCAACCATTCCTCCTCTAAGTCCCTGTTCTTCTTCTTCTTCCACACCATCATCTTCATCAACCTCAACAATTTAATCCAGCACCAATAAAGATTCTCAACCACCTGCTCCATCTCAGCAAAATAACTTAGTTTCATATTAACCTCTACCTCAGTCTACTTCACACTAGTGGAAAAAAGGCGATTCAAGGCGCTTCTTAAGGCCTATTTGTGGCACTATTTTAGTGCCACAAAATCCTGCGACTCTTATAAGGATTTTCTACTCAAGGCGCTTGTTTAGCGCCACAAAAAATAGATCAGCATGGCGCTTTTATTTAACAAGTGCCTCTAATTTCGTTTATAAATTAAAGGGCATACTTGTAAGAAGCGCCTCATAAATGGAACGGGTGGCGCTAAATATATATGAGGCGCCTCTAATTATTCTGAACTCGTGGCGCTAAATATATAATAGGCGCCTCGAGTTATTCTGGACGCGTGGCGTTATATATATGAGGCGCCTCTAATTATTCTGAACGCGTGGCGCTAACTCTGTAGCAGGGCGCCTCGAATAATTTAAATAATTGGGTCACTTCTTGCGGAAGCGCCACAAAACTCTATTTTTTATTTTATTATTATTTTATTATTATTATTATTATTATTATTATTATTATTATTATTATTATTTCACTATTAAACCACAAATTCGTGTTTTTCAAATTCCACAAAATAACTATCAAATAAACTCAACATAATTAAATCAAAAATGCCAACAATAACACAACAACACAATCTTTTTTTTTTCTAAAATAAGGCATATATACAAAGGAAAAGTACAATACAAAGTCATCATGATCAACTGGTTTTACAGATCAACAACCAGAGATTCCAAACAAATTAAAATAAAAAGCAAACTGTAGACAACAGAACCAAAACTCAGCTTGCAAGCAAAAATCTACAAGGGCAAAAGCAACAAAAGAAACTAAAACTGAACCAAGACAGCTAAGTGATTAAGAAGCCAAATCCTGCAGAGCAACAATATTAACAAACTGCCAATCAACTCACCAGGGAGAGAAAAAAACCACTTGGCTATCAACAAAAATCAATTGACCTGAGAAGCCAAGAAGAGAAACTGCAACTGAAAATATAATTTCCTAGCTGTACCTCCTTCAGACTCATGCCATCCACCAATCATGTAAATATCATTTTGCAAACTACTAATTTGAAATAAAGTCGACAAAGTATTTAGCCCACTCGTTTCGAATCTCATTGAGCTCCGCTGTTGAATAACTAGTTTCGTTTGTTCTCCAATCCTAAAATAAAAATATTGAAACAAAGCACTTAATTAAATGACACAAATAAATAAATAAATAATAAAAGTTAATTGGATTAGAATTTCTTCTAAAAGCAGTTATTCACTAAATAAAACAAAGGGTTTTAAGACGAAATTTCTGAGAGAGAAGAAAATCAGAAGAAGAAAACCGATGAATTACAGTGAAATCCCAGACTCCAACTATAAAAAGAGAGATCACACCTCAAATAACACAAACTGAAAAAATCGAAAAAACTTTCAAACATAATAAAACAAGTAAAATTTAAAAAAAAAACTTACAGTTCCAATATTGCGAATATTCTTCTCAATAATCTCGAACATGTATCACATCACATAATAACCACATTCGGTAGGCCCCGGTTGCTTGCGACACTTGAAAAAAAACCCGACAAAAACAGCAACAAAGGATCAAAACCCCGATGATTTGACCAAGTAAGAACATTAGCAAATTCATAAACATATAAAAAAAAGTAAAAAATTGTTTTTTACATACCTTCACCTTCTCCAATGATAGTGCAACATTGCGGACCCCATTATTCATCGCGGGCAACCTTAAAAGGGCTGCATTCCAAAGTGGAAAATAAAATTTTATTGACATGTTGGC
>BMAC01000333.1:790668-802644 GCA_014905375.1 Phtheirospermum japonicum | reverse complement strand
GTCGACACGAATGGAAGATGTATGTGTGTTTTCTATTTAATTTTTATTTTTCAATGAGAATGCAATTAATTTATGAAACCCTCTCAAGTAAGGTAGGATTCACCGTTCAGTTATATAAATTTCTATTTAATTATCTCCATTTTAATTTTCAGTAATGAGCAGTTTTCAGTAATTTTCAGTAATGAGCAGTTATACTTTGTCTTATTGTTGTGTGATTTATCATTTTAGTTTGTATATTATTTTTACTTTGGAGTTTGCATTATTATGGTATTTTTGTGATATGCATATGTAATAATAACACTTATTTGGTAAAAATATGACTTGCTTTTGTAAAGTGATCAGATGTTGGCCATTAGCCTAACACTCAGTTTGGGTTATTGAAGATTTGAGGAATTTATGTAGTAAACTGTAATGTAAATTGACAAGTCGTTTTATGAGCTCCCAACAAGGCAATTGAAGGCAAACTTAAAAGAAAGAAAAATGTTAAAAACTGAAGACAAAACTAAAAATGATACCAATTCAGAAACTTGATGCAAGAAGTTGCTCATTACTGAAAACAATTAACCGAACCATAACAATTCATGTTGACAACAATTAACCAAGCTAAAAAAATTAACATTCTGACACCATATAAAGGACAACAATTAACAAAACTGCAACAATCAACCAATCATCTATTACATTTTCACTGACACCATATGAATAACATATTTAATCAAACAAAAGATTGAATTAACATTGACACCATATGAATAACATATTTAACAAACAAGATTTGCTTCCACCCCGTTTACATATCAAATAACCACACAACAATAAGACAAAGTATAACTGCTCATTACTGAAAATTATTGAAAACAATTACTGAAAACTGCTCATTACTGAAAATTAAAATGGAGATAATTAAATAGAAATTTATATAACTGAAAATTACACGTCTAATGAGAATTAATTTAAAGGCTGGCACTCGATTTACACGTCTAATGATCCGAGGTCACCGTTCAGCAAGACATGTGCTAGGCGCCAGGTAAAATAAAAACTAGTTTTAAAAACACTCAAGGGGGGTGTTTGCCTGTGCATATAAGCTCTGCATATCTTCAAATAACATGTTTTACGAACTTGTAAAGTCTTTAAATTTGTGTGAAAGGTTTTTTTATTTGCAAAGAGCTTATAAGATCCATAAAAAAAGAACCCCCATCCCAACTTTCTCTTATAATAACACAAACTACATCTATTGTTCCAACCAAGCTAAGAAGCAAAGCCACATCTATTGTCAAGACTTTGAAAAACAAACTATCACATTTTGATTTTTTCGACATATTTTCAGAACATATTATTTCTTAATTTCAGATTTTAAATCACCCATATAGGATTTTTAAAGTAAGTTTAAACAGAATCTGCACTAAAATTCAATATTATATTCAGTCCTCACACCAACCAATTCATATGAACATCCACACTTGCTAAAACAATACACAACCAATACCAATTAATACAGAAATTCATGTGCTAGTACCAACATTCAGGGATAACATCAACTAAATTCAAGCAATTTTAAATATATGATATGAAACAGAGTATAACCAATAGTGCCCTAATGATATTAGTTTCAAGGGATTTGAAGATATAGTCTTACCCAAAAAGAAATGGACAGAGGGTGAATCGAAAGAAGTAACGGCCACAAAGGCTTTGCCGATGGGTCTCCGGCCTTCGCCTGCCTCAGACAATCGACGACGGTGTTCCTAAAATGGTGTGTGTAATTAGTGAAACTTAAAAAAAAATACTTTGGCAACCTAAAAGAAAATATTTAGAAACTGCAACAAAAAAATCGAAGTCTTTTAAATTTACAAATACGGTAAATACCCCTTAACAATTGCTTTCACTTTACAAAGTTATCGGGGAATGAAAYACTTATAGATTAATTCAAGAGGTAGAACAAAGCTATATCCCAAGCAATAGTTAAGAAACAATAACCAAACATGATACACCTATTCTGATTAATGAAACTTAAAAAAATACTTTGGCAACCTAAAATTTCCACTGCAACAACAAATTCAGAAATTCAATCCACTACAAATAATTCAAAAAAATTGYAGATAACACGGAAACTGGAACTCTTCAATTAAAAATGAAAGTAGCTTCTCAATTTCATAAGTTAAAGAAATTAAAATAGGATCCAATAAAACCAAAATAAATATCTTTAAATTAATTAAAAAATGAAAGGGGGTAATTACCACAGTGAATAGGGGCGCCAGAGAATTGGAGGTGTGTGTCCGTTGGTCTGAAATTTTGGAGCTCCCTAAGTCTGAGGATTTTCGGTCACGAGCGACGGTGAGATTTTTGGAGTATGCTCGGATGCAAGTCTGAAATTAATAGCCTGAGATTTTGGAGTGCTCGTGAAGAAGATGCAAGTCTGAATTTTCTTGGTGAGGACTGAGGAGCGAGGGCGCTTTCTTTTGGTGAAAGTTTGAGATTTTTGGATTGCCCTAAGTCTTAGATTTTCTTGCCGGTGCGAAGCTGAGCGCGCGCAATCACTGAAATTTTCGGGATGAAGGGGGGCTTTTTTGATTTTGCCCAAATAATTAATTGGAGCGCCCTAAATAAAATATTTGTGGCGCATTAAGAATAAGTCGCCATTTAAAGGATTCAATGCGCCTCTACAAATGAAAGCGCCTTCGGATGTTTGTGGCGCATTTGAGTGTAAGTCGCCATTTTTAAAACATTTGAGGCGCCTATACAAAATAAGCGCCTTCCGATAAATAATATTTGAGTCGCTAATTTACGAAAGTGCCTATAATACTATTTTATATGGCACTTGTTATATATAAAGTGCCACTCTAACAAAATAATTTTATTCTGAATACAATTAATTGGAGCTTGTTTCTACTAAAGCGCCATTATTACTTATTAAATGGCGTTTTTTTATACAAAGCGCCTCTTATGAGTCGACTATAATTGATTTTTTTCCACTAGTGTCAACACACTCTATGATAACTAGGGCCAAGAATGGCATCTACAAACCAAAAGCCTTTCTCACACCTCAGACACTCTTAACAGAACCCCTCACTGACAGTAAAGCTTTGTCTCACCCTTTATGGAAAGCAGCCATGGATGATGAATTTCAGGTCTTGAAAAGCAACAACACATGGACCTTGGTTCCCTTTTCACATGATATGAACATCATCATCAACAAATGGATATTCAGAGTAAAGAAAAAGGTAGATGGTTCTTTGGACAGGTGCAAGGCAAGGCTAGTAGCTAGAGGTATTCAACAAACATCAGGGGTCAACTACTTTGATACCTTTAGCCCAGTAATCAAACCACTAACCATCAGAATTGTGCTCTCTCTAGCCATCACAAAGGGCTGGCAAGTTCAACAAGTAGATGTCAATAATATTTTTTTAAAGGGTGATCTCAAAGAAATAATCTTCATGCAACAACCTGAGGGCTACATTGATCAAACTAGTCCTAACTCTGTCTGCAGGCTGGTCAAGTCCTTGTATGGGCTCAAACAGGCACCAAAGGCATGGTATGACAAGCTCAAAAGTTTTCTCAACAAGCTAAGTTTCAAAAGCTCCCTATTAGAACCCTCTCTATTTCATCTTCAGCAACAAGGCAACCTACTTTTAATTTTCATCTATGTAGATGACATTCTTATAACTAGTGATGATCCTAAGGCCATCCATCACATCATTACAGTTCTTGATCAAAAAATTTCTCTCAAACATCTTGGAGAGGTTAACTATTTCTTGGGAACAGAAGCCACAAGGTCATCAACAGGTATTCATCTCAAACAATCCAAATGCATCAGGGAGCTTTTGTATAAAGCTGATATGAGGACCTGAAAATCAAGTCCCACTCCCTATTGCTCCAAACTTAAGCTTTCTCTTCATGACTGCAGGGAGTTTGATCAACCTACATTATACAAAAGTATTGTAGGAGCTTTACATTATCTCACATTAACCAGACCTGACATCTCCTTCATTGTAAATAAACCTAATCAATTTCTGGTTTCACTCACTGTTCATCATTGGAAAGCATGCAAAAGCGTGTTGAGATATCTACAGGGTACTATAAATACTGGTGTTCTCTTCAAACCAATCTCCAGGATGGTTTTACATGGCTTTGCTGATGCTGATTATGCCAGTTGTATTGATGACAGAAGAAGAACCAGTGGTTATTGCATTTTTCTGGGATCTAATCCTATTGCTTGGAGCTCCAAGAAGCAACATGTTGTGGCTCGTAGCAGCACTAAAGCTGAATACAGAGCACTTGCTTTGGCCACTACTGAACTGGTCTGGATTCAAGCTTTATTCAAGGAATTAAGTCTGGCTATCCCTCAGTCTCCAGTGTTATGGTGTGACAATATGGGCGCAATAAAACTTGCTTTTAATCCATCTTTTCATGCACGTACTCGCCACATTGAAGTTGATGTACATTCTTTGAGAGAGAATGTTCAAAACAAAGAGTTAGATGTCCTACGTGCCTACTGGATTTCAGACGTTCGACATTCTCACCAAAGGATTGTCTGTTAATCACTTGCATTTCTTAAGCCAACGGCTCTCTCTTCTGCCTTCACCAGGTTAATCTTGCATTGGCTCATATTAACAGTTTCTTGTAATTTAGCTAACCCTAGTCTCTTAGTTGTTAATGACATCACAAATCAGTTAGGCAGTTTGTTAAGGCTAACTAATTGTTGTTAGGGTTAACAAATTATAGTTAGATATGGTTAGCTAAACGGCCGAGCTGTTGATCCGTTCACAGGTTGATCCGTTCACAGGGATATATACCCTTCATCTGTAATTCATTCATTAACTCTGAAATCACATCTTCAATATTCAAGCTTTGTTCTCCAAATTTCAGCACCTAATAAAGAAAACGGATTCTAGAACGGGTGAAAAATATTTTATACAATGATTATAGACTCGTTCTAAATTGGGTGTTTTAAAATGTAAGCACTTTCTAAAACGGAGTTTTATTTATTTTAAAAAGTGTACTTCTCGAACCGTTGTACAAACTTAACTTTTTAAAACAAATTTTTTAGAACCAGTTCTACAAACTTGTTAAGAGTTAAGTTAAGATAAGAAACTAGACTCGTCATTCTTGATATGTGGTTGATGATTTTGATTTTTAAACACTTTGAGGTATCAACTATCAACATTGTTGGTATTTGAATTAATAAAAGGTGTGAAATTAATAAACATTTTGTAATGACATGAGCCACTATATTTCGTATGTATTTGAGGTACATTTAATAATTTTGACGCAATAATTTTTAAATTATACAAATACAAAAAACTACAAATTTTACATACTCGATTGATATGAATATTGAAATTTTTTAATTAGATGTGTCAAGGTTTACCAAAGTCGGACCGACGAAGTTGGTAAGACGACCGAATTGGGGTTCGATTTTCTATACCTCAAGGTTCGAGCTAACTCGATTAGTCCAAGATGATCTTGGTCATATTTATAAGCATTAACCAGGTTTCAAGTTTAAAAATCCTATCTCGAATTGATTATTTTCTCTGGTCCTTATAGTTGCAGGTGACTCGAACCAACATACTTGACGACTCTAAATTAAAAAAAAAAAAAAAAAAAAAAAACTTTCCAACTACCCTTGTTGCACACTTGGTATTTGAGTGCAGAATGGCTTTTGTATCCAAATAACTAAATGCAACCAAAATTGGGGTGCACACCAAACTTCCAAGATAAGTTAGTGACGATGGGAAAATATGCACGAATCCATTGCCAGCTTTTGGTGTATACGAGGACGAAAGGAAAATATATGCGAATGCACGCATGATTCAAAAGCGCATGATTATATACGAGAAAACACTAGTTTGAAAATACAAGTTATATACGTAGTGACAAATAGATAGGGTCCATAACAAATAAAAAGAAATAATCGTATTGCAGCTTTGAGGGTGCACGCGAAGATGGATCCTTTTCATAAAATTATTTATGCATTAATTGTCGAGCAATTTTAAAATTTTCGTGAGAGATACCATATATATGTATAAACCATAAGTAATATTTTGGATTGTTTGTTGATTGTATTCCTTTGTAAGCTAATACAAACGGTTTTCAAAAGTAACAATGAATTTGATAAGTGAGCTGGTCAAAGCTCAGTGACCCATGTAGAAATTGTTCCAAGGTTTTTGTTTTGGTGGGTTTTCCATGTTTCATTCGTGCGTCCTTAAATTAGGACGGGAAACATGGGCCAAAGCGTAGAGTTGTCCATTTATTTATTTTTTAATTGGTATTTTATATTTTACTTAGCAATTCAATTTCTTTATTATTTGGGTGTGTAGTAATTCTTAAATTCGACATAATAACCTATGACGTCATGGTCGTGGGATGTTGGAAAAGCTGAATTTGAAGGCAAATGAGTTATTGAGAAAAGTGTTGAATGCCCGTGGTATGATCAAACAGGTCACTTGCATGTAGTGTTAAATTTTAGCTACGGAAAAAAAAATCTAGAATTATATTTGTTTGGTATGTGAGGTTCTAGGACTACCAATTGAATATAAAAAATAATATGAGAATACACTCGTGACACAGGAATTTTAATATAATATAAGATACGATAAGAAAAACGTCACGTCGAAAATTCTTAATTTGAAGCGTGCATACTTCTTGGGTGAGGTTTCGAACAACTACCATATCTACCAATTTTGATTTGAAATAAAAGCTAATTCTTAATACCACTTAATTCATTGAAAAGTAGATTTTAGCTAGATGTGATTCGGATTATAAATCTAGTTATTCGTAACCTCAAATCGAAGAGTAGTTAAAAAAGCTGACAATTGTTGTTGAAGGTATATCCATCCGATTCATATTAAATCTCGTTTTACAAATTAAGTTTTGTTTCAAATTAATTGTCGTTTTGAAATTTTTATCCATTTTTTCTAACTTTATCCCTACTCATTTAAAAAATAAAATAAATTTATGATAATAAAATAATTATTAATAAATAGATAAGAGAATTTAATTAAAAGTATATTAATCAATTTTATTTGAAAAAAATAGTCAAACTTGTTTAATTGACATCCTAGATAACCTAAATATCAGTAGCTGCAATGCGCGTTTAGACGATCAGCTTTGTACCAGACTTTAGCACGCTATACCTATATGTGGTTGATTAGAAATGCCTGAGCAGGTCTAGGTTTGCGCATTAGCTTGCGTAGACGTAAATACCAATTTATATTTTCCTTTTCTCACAATCTGTTATCAATTAATTTTCTAAATCATTTTGAATAATTCAAAGTTAAGCTCAATCTTCTTACTTCTCCAAAACTTCATACCGAAAACTAGAAAAATAAGATTATATGTATTTTATATTGAGATTGAACTTGTTAAACTATCAAATAAGTGGAACCCTTATAATGTAAACATATTTTTAATTTAGAATACACAGTTTTATTCATTTAGTATTTTATATTGGTTACAAAACAAATAACACACTTTGAAGTTTAGGCTTTTTCATAACGCCTTAATTTAATAGTGTGTTCTCACGATTTTCCGCATAATACGCTTTTAAAATCTTACTTTTGACATTATTTGTGATTTTTCGATGAAATCTTATCGATTATGAAATTTGTTTAGATTATATGATAGGTTTCAGTTAATTGTGAATTATAATTAGTTGTTGCATATTAAATTTTAATATCTGCATCTAAAAATAGATGGTAAAAAACTCTGAAAACTCATTAATAAAGCCATCAGGTAAAGAGGAAATAAATGTTGGCTTCTTCAAGTCATTTTAGTTGTTGGGCTACTTGCAAGAAAGAAGGAGTTCTGAAAAGCCTGTTTAAGCATGTGTATACTGAAGCCCAGTTTCTGTGTATACAAGCTCAGCCCATGAAAGATAAAATAAAATTTGCCCAGCCCGTTTTGCGAAATCTTAATCTTCGTTTTGGAAATGTTCAATACTAAGGTATGAACAGTATTGGCAGGGCCGGGACTAGCCTATTGACGGTCCATGTCAAAAAGAAAAAAAGAAAGAAAACAAAAAAAGAGGGGCTTTTAGCAACCAATTTGAGACGCGTGTGATGCGAATTTTGAGAAATGAATTATCAATTTAATAAATACTTATTTATTGATATAAATGATGTTGTTATTGTCGTCCAGAATAATTTTTGACCATTTCTAACTCTTTAACTCTCGAAATTTGATATAAATTTACCCCGTAAATTACGTGTAAGTTATAAAATGACACTTTTTAAAACTTTATGATAGTTACAAAAATAAAAATATATAGAAGCACGATTTAGAATATAAATGTCGTATTCTCAACGTGTGTCGTAACATACTGGTACCCTACAAATATAAATATTAAAAACTTATAAGAAATTATTTAATACATAAACAAAAAAACACCAAAAAAAGAATCACATAAACAATTATTAAAGTGCATAAGTAAAATATAAAAATTTATATTTATTTTAAATTCATTCGCACTTTATTATATTTTTATATAATTCAAAAGTATCTTGAGATTTATTTTATAATATTTATTAAAATTCTCGTCATAGTTTCCATTTTTAAACATGTTAAAAAATTGTACGTGATTAAGTATTTATTCTTTTATATTTTTTAACCTACTTTATAACTTTTGAACGACTTGTATTATTATTTTATATAATTCTAATATTTTTGTTTCTCAAATTTATCAAATAGTTATATAAACTTAAATAATAGTTTATTATATAATTTTTTTGATTTCAAGTTTTGAGTTTTAGTATTATGTTATAACACTTTATATTTTATTTACAAAATTTCTCAATTAATTTTGTGGCCAAAAACCTCATTTTTAATACTTTATATGTTGTTTTCGTTTATTTGGTATTTCATTATTTTATATTATTTTATATATTTTCAATTTATGAAATATTTATTCGATGTTGAGTCACGCTTTATTATATTTATATCTAACTTAAAAGTATTTTTAATTTTATATTATAATATTTGATAACACTTCTATTATAATTTTATTTTATAATATATTAAATAATATTCATAATTAAATATTTATTTAACTTACTTTATACATTTTAACGACTATATTACTATTATATAATATTTTCTAAGCTTATAATTTTTTAAATTTTATTAATTAATTATATAAATTTAAAATAATTTATAATATATATATGTGTGTGTGTGTTGATTACAAATTTTAGAAGTTAATCACACTTTATTATAATTTTATCTAATTCAAAAGTATTTGAGATATATTTTATAATTATTTACAATTACAAACTTGTTTAACTTGCTTTATAATTTTTGACGACTTTTATTATTATTCAATAATGTTTTTAAGTTTCATTCTTTTAAATTTATTAAATAATTATATAAATCTAAACAATAATTTATTATATATATATATATATATTCAAATTTTAATTTTATTTAGTATTATATTATAATATTTTAGATTTTAGATTCTTATTTTCTTGCCTTTTAATTTATTAAATAGTTATTTAGAATTTATTTTTATTCTTAAGAGAAAATTATGAGAAAGATTAACTTTTGCATTAAAGTTAAAAGATGAATTCATGGTAAATAATGTAAGGTTAAAAGAAATGTGAAACCTATTTTTTAATACATATATTTTTGCTTATAAAATATAACATATAAATCATGTGATGGAGTGATTGTGGACTAGGTACCAAAAGTAAAGAATGTGGATTCAAACTGCATATCTCCCAAAAATTTAATTTTATTTAAATGTATGACACACCCACGTGAGATGCGACACATGTCAATTGACCATTCACAACAAATTTCTTAGGATCGGAATGTATTAGAGTCGACACGTAAAAATGGAGAGAGGAGTGCTCGACACGTGTCATCAGAAGCAACAGTTAGCTGACAGATAGGTTAGGGCTCAACACAATTAGTATTATATATACTCGTGTGCTTCACGATATTTATCAAAAGATAAATATAAAAACTATTTTTGATCATTATAGAGTTTTTAAATCTGATAATAAAAAATTCAAAAGATATCGTACCCTCGACTCGTGTCTTGTGTCGATGCTTTGTTACTATTTATTAAATATTTTTTTTATTATTAAATAAAATTTTATTTTAATATTTATATTAAATTCGTTAACATTTTTTTTTTATTTACATACTTAAATAAATTCAAAACTTGTCACATGCTCGACATATGTCTAATTTCTATTAATTATTATTATTAGAGTTTTTTATATTTTAATGTTTAGATTTAATTTTATAATAACTTTTAATTATATACTTATAAAAATTTAGAAGACGTCATATTCTCAACACGTGTCGTATTGTAACGGTGTCTAATCAATATTATAAATTATTATTATTATTAATATTTAAATTTCTTATGTTTGAGTTGTAAATGTTAATAAATTAGTTATATAATTATATTATTGTAAATAACTAGTAATTTATTTATATTATATATTTGAAATCCTAAAAATAAAAATATTTTAATTTTTATCAGAAATACAACTTTTTTAAATTATTAATAAATAATTAAGTATTTTTGTAATCAATATTATCTTATAAGTAATTTGTATTTTGATAAAAAAAAGTAAATTCTTTTCTAATTATATATGAATTTTCATATATTTATATTAGAAAAAAGAGGAGGAAATATTGAATTAGCAAAGATATAATAAAAGAAAATTATTAAATTAGATAAATATAAAAAAAAAGAACAAAGATTACATTAAGAAAAATACAATAAAAGGAAATATAATAAATTAGGTAGATATTGAATTTGTATAAGTTTCCAAACCTTCAAAATTCGCCAGTTATGCAACTGAACCACCAAAAAATTACACGTAAACACGAAGTTTTTTAAGCATACACGTATGATATAAATCTTTTCGTTTAGTATATAAAGTGGGATTGTACATTATAAATTTAAAAAAGAAATCAAATAACAACCCTACAAAACTCATTAAACACAACATATCTACAAGCTACATGCGTGAGTGATTGAAATTCAGGATTAAAATCATGTGATGGTCAGACTTCAATTTTCTGCGCATAAAAATTCAAAAAATTGAATACTCGACAGCAGATGATTTTGGACTTTCTTTTTATGTAAAATAGTCACAATCTTTTCAACTTTCTTTCTTAATGTTGAAATAAAAATTTCATTATATATATATATATATATATATATATATATATATATATATATATATATATATATAGTTATGATAGTAATAAACTCAATAATTTTCTTCTTTTTTCATCTCTCTACTGATTTTTGATGCCGCCCACACTCCATGGTCGTGGGTAATAATGTTCTTGAAGCTCGTAAATAGCATTTTTCCAAAAGCTTATAAAAATTACTTGGTTCGGGAGTCCTTATGCCAATGACCAACTGACACGTGTAACACTCGCCTAGGTTTCGAAGTTTACATATTATAATGTGTTCAATTTAAAAAAAAAAAAGTCCATCACAAACACCACCTTCGGGACCAACTTTAATTTTTGTAATAGTGTTATTTGCAAGAAAAATTATATTCCTAATAATTTTCCATTTGTTAATATAATATTATTAATTCAATAAAAAATATAATAAAGTGTGGTTAATTTAAAAAACTATTTTCATAAATCTGAAGAAAATAAAAAAATATATATAATAAAAAACTACAAAATACTAAAAAGTATTAAAAAATGAGTGTCGGGATAAGAAAATTAATTGAGAACCTTTCGTAATAAGAATATCAATGTTATAATATAATAATACTAAATAAATCTCAAAACTTGATATCAATAATATATATATATATATATATATATATATATATATATATATATATATAATAAACTATTTGTAATATCCATATAATTATTTAATCAATTTTAAAGACTAAAAAAATTAAAATATTATAGGATAAATATAAAACGCAATAAATTATAAAGTAATTGGTTAAATAAATATAAAAAAATTATATAATTATTTTGTACTATTAT
>BMAC01000333.1:772106-784085 GCA_014905375.1 Phtheirospermum japonicum | reverse complement strand
TTCCCTCTGAGGGCCCGTGACGTCGTAGATCATCCATAATCGAAAAATAAGAATGATAACAAACATCCAGAAAATGGTCAATATTAAAGCTCAATTTGAAAGTGCTCCAAATCCCATCCCGCAAACACACAAAAAAAAATTCTCTAATTCTGAAATCACAAAAAGGGAGGAAAAAAAAGGAAAATACAATAAAAGATTACTCTTCACAAGCTTTTACAAACGCATTCGTAAATCTGGTCCTAACACATGTCTTTTCTTTTTTTTTTTTTTCTTTTCCTTCTTCTTCGGTGGAGATAGTGGCAGCAGGGAGGCCGTGATAGCGGCGGTGAAGCAATTTTCTTTCACGAATAAGAATAAGAAAAAAAAAAAGATGTTAATAAAATTTAGTTCTTGCCTACTAACGTAACCACAATTAGTAATCATCCTAATTGATGCCTTCTTATCATGGCAGTACAAAACAATTCGGCCCGGTTCTGAAGTTCGTACTTTGGATATGCATTCCCGTCATCTTAATAGCATGGCCGCCTATTGGAATTGCGTGTAGTGTTGTAGGTGGGGCCGCATATGGCCTGCTCGCACCGATGTTTGCCACTTTTCAGGCAGTCGAGGAAGGGAAAACGGACAAATTTTATCACTGTATTTGTGTATGTAAAAGCTTGTGAAGAGTAATCATTTATCGTATTTTCCTTTTTTTTTCCTCCCTTTTTTGTGATTTCGGAATTAGAGATTTTTTTGTGTGTGTTTGCAGGATGGGATTTGGAGCACTTTCAAATCGAGCTTCAATATTATTAGGGATTTTTCGGATGTTTGTTATCATTCTTATTTCTCGATTATGGATGATCTACGACGTCACGGGCCTCCAGAGGGAAAATACTATGAGATTAGGTCTGTTTATGTGTTCTGTTTACGGTAAATTACAAAAAGTACCCTTGATATTGGACCTAATAAAAAAAAAATCAAAATTACAAAGTACCCCTAGGATTTGATTGGGTGTTAAAATTAAGGAGCTAGCTGTAATATGTAATACAAATGTGAGTTTTTTTTTTCTCATGAAGGGGGTGAATCTAAGACAAAGTTAAATCTTGGGGTGCTTTTTGTAATTTTTGAAAGTTAGATGAGATTTTTTGTAATTAGGTCAAACCTCAAGGGTAATTTTGTAATTAATCCATTAACTGAAAAATTTGTGATCATATATTTGCAGCTTGTTATATGTTCCCCTAGCTTTAATAGCTGGGGTGCTCGGGTCGATGATCGATCTGCCGGTGATCACAGTGATTGCCGTGTGCAAGAGCCCATACATGCTTTTCAAGGGTTGGCATCGGTTGTTTCACGACTGCATAGGACGTGAAGGCCCGTTCTTGGAGACTATATGCGTCCCGTTTGCTGGTCTTGCGATTTTACTCTGGCCGTTGGCTGTTGTGGGGGCATTGTTGGGATCCATGGTGTCGAGCATTTTCTTGGGTGCTTATGCGGCGGTTATAGTGTATCAGGTCGAATTTCCTTTGCTTACCTCTTGAAAAATCTAGAATAATCAATATTAGGGTTACTTGAATAATTACTCTTGATGTTTAGTCTAATTAGTGAAAAATTGCACTTTGGTCTCATAATTCACTCACTTAACCAAAGTGTTTTTTTGGGTGGGGTGTGGGGGGTGGRGTGGGGTGCACTTTTGGAACTAAAATTGATTCTTATGAGACGTTTTTTGCCCAATTTTTAAACATTGATTCTATTTATTAAAAAAAAAACTCTCTTTAAAAATTACAAATGCCCGTTTGATATTTATATCTATTTTATAAATTGCACCTTCAAGAAGAGGATATTTGTCAAGTAAATAAAAAAAACTCAAGTGGGTGTTTGTGAGATACCTTGAGGGGTTATTTCTTGGTAGTTTTGGAAGATAATTGGATTTTACTGTAATTAGGCAAAACTTCAGGGGGGCTAGTTTTTGTAATTTAACTTAAAAATGTAATGGAAAGAAAAAAAATGTTTGGTTATTTATCATATTTTGGTTACCTTTTTTTATGACCCTTAAAAATAACATAAAATAATAATAATAATAATAATAATAATAATAATAATAATAATAATAAATCATTGCTGGTTTTGATTGCAGGAGAGATCCTTTTGGTTTGGACTTTGTTATATTGTTGCTTCGTTGTCTATCTATGACGAATACAGCAATGATATTCTTGACATGCCCGAAGGATCTTGCTTCCCAAGGTTCAAAGTCTTGCATCTACACATCCTCACACAGTACACACATAATTGAATATAATATGGCTGACTAATTTGGCATTTTTTCCCGAATATGTCGATTTTCCTACAGACCGCGTTACAACAAGAAGCCTCCATCACGAACTTCGTCTCATTCTAATTCTTTCAAAAGACCACCCTCACGTACGAGCTCTATGAATGCGCCTATGCTCGAGTTGAAGCCCCTTGAGGTATTCTTTTTTGGTTTTGACATATATCAACTTTTATTCGATTAACATTTATCATAATATCGTTGCTAATTTTCCGAATGTGCTTGGTTTTAGATAATTACAAAAAACTATCCCCGAGATACAAACAAATTAAAAAATAAAAAAATCAAACAATCAACAACAACGACAACAAAAAAATACAGTTATCTTAAAATTACAATTTACCCCTTTAGAAACATTTGTTAATGGGGTATTTATAAGTTTGATTTGTTTTGGTAATTAAGCTGAATATCAAGGGTAATCGTTGTTATGCTGACATTTGGTCTTCGATTGGTGCCTTTTGTTTTTCCAACAAAATTCGCGTAGTTAGCTGATGGCTTGTTCAAAGAGTGTCAGCGAATTGGTGAAGTTATGGCTTTGAAAGGGACAATAACCCTAAAAGATATCGAAGATGCCAAGAATAACAAAGATAGTGACAAAGTGATTAGCATCGGCTTACCTGCTTATTGCATTCTTCAGTCGCTATTACGTTCTGTAAAAGCCAATTCTAGTGGCATATTGCTAGGTAAGTGAAAGTGTCTTTTGTTTGATTGTTTGAATTTTTTATTTTAACTTTAATTAATCTTCTGTTTGAGGGTGCAGGTGACAATGTTACTGAAATAACTTCCTCGAATAGGCCAAAAGATACGTTCTTTGATTGGTTTCTTAATCCACTCTTGATTATCAAAGATCAGATTAAAGCCGATAATCTTTCCGAGGAGGAGGAGGAATATCTTGGCAAGTTAGTTTTATTGAGTAGCGATCCGGAAAGATTGAAAAGCTCGAATATCGGCCCAGTACCTGAATCGGAGCTTAGGCAAGCCGAGCTTAATGCATTAGCTCGCAGGTAAGATTTTATAATTATCTCTATTCAATTTCTTTGAAAAAAAAGATGAGTATGGGATTGTTTGCAAAAACTTTAAAAAAGTGATTCTGCTTAATTTAATCAAAATTTGAAAGTGTGGTGCTTAGGTTTTCTGATTCTGCTCCGACTTTTACATTATTGTCACTGGTTTTGATTATCATTTAATCTTCGCTTCGCTAACTCTACTTTTTTTTCCCCATCAAGACTAAGAGGGATCACTAAATCGATATCAAGATATCCAACTTTCAAACGTCGTTTTGATAGTAGTACACAGAACATTCTAGAAGAGCTTGCTAAGAAGAATGGCAGTAGCAGGAAACCTAGCGGGACCGGCCCTCAGACCATGCCGAGATCAAAAAGTATGTTGGGTCGGTATTTTAGCCAGAAATCGTTTAAAGGAAGAAGAAATGATAATGGTTCGGATGCAATGGAAAGAGACGTTGAAATCAGATAAGACATCGGTTTAATTTTGTTATTGTATAATTTGGCCATAAGATTCTGTAAATCTAGCATAACACTTTTGGGTAGTCAGTCATGGTCCTCTCTCTAGCAACAACTGGAAAAATGGATTTTTATTATCATTTAATTTGCTAATGAACTACTAGTATTGAGTTATTAGAATAGTTTGGAAAAAAAAGATATTGTTTGGTTAATTTCATGAAGATAAATTATTTTTTATGTAATTGTATAAAGGAAAAAAAAAATAGTACTAGCTATTTTCAAACTCAATGTGCCCCAATAGTTCTTTTTTAAGAAAAATAAAAAGAAAAAATAGAAGAAGAAAAGAAAAACAACAACATTAGCAACTACATGAAAGTTGAATGTGAGAAACAATAATAGCAAGTAGAGATGGATGCTTTCTATTCCGTTTTCTTGGAGTCCTTGAGCTGTCCTCTTTTCCTAATGCCAAGGCAAAACCTGAGACGCCAGGCATCGATAATCGACTCCGGCAAAGAATTGGCTAAAGCCCACAGAAGCGAATGTGGCCAATAGGGCGTGCACCGTGGTTCGTAACCTATCCAACGAAGGCCAGCACGAGCATAACCGTCCGTTGATGGGACGAAGAAAGACGACCTTTTGATCGATGCCATTTTCGTTGCAACATATAATGGTACCTACCCAAAATTAAAAACTAGCGTTAATTACAAAAACACCCTTGAGGTTTAATTTAATTACAAAAAGACCCCAGTTTGAATTGAAGGCTGTAGATGATGGACCAAGCTATCATGCAGCGTTCTTTTATGATCCTCCATTAATTTGCATTTAAGCCACATCGTAAAAAAACGAGAAAAATTGCACGAATAATATAAACTGAATCCGACTGCAATTTTTTTTTTTTTTTTTACCTGGCACTGCACATCGATCCCACTATTCTTGTACTCGACATAGAGGCATCTTGAAAACTGGTCGACATATCTGAAAAGGACACAAAAAAGTTCGATCTTACACAGATGAATCTTATAGCAAGAAAGGCAAATCGATTTTATTTTGTTTTTTAATTTAATCATTGTTTTCTGTTGTTGTTATTGTTGTTGTGCAGCATAAACAATAAACAATTTTTCTTCAGTTTCTTAGAACCTCCAAATTCAACTGTATAATCCGAAAAAACTTAATCGATTGATTAGATGGTCAAAAAAAAAAAATACAGATTCGTTTTGAGATCCATAACAAGCTATACTTTGATTAGTTTTAAGCTCACATAAGCTAAAAATTAATACATCTACAAATGTCAAATAATAATAATCATAAAATGTTTGAAATAACCATAAAGTGTTTGATTTCAATTCTGATTAAATGAAGCAGAAGTAGAAGCAAACTCAATTAATTTTTTTTAGTGTTTGCAAACACTCCCTAAACTTTTTAACAGATGCAATCCACAAGAGAATTAACTACAACAAAAGCAAAATAAGATATTTTCAGCAAAAAAAAAAAAAAAAAAAAGGGGGGAAAATTACTCACGCTTTAGTTGCAGCATAAACAGAATAAAGCGGATCAGAAGGGATAACAATGGCAGCACCAGACCCAATATTGACAATCGCCCCTCTTTTCCTGGCTATCATCCCAGGCAAAATAGCCTGTGTAACTTTAGTTGTCCCCTCAACATTAACCTTAATCAAATCGCCCAGCAATTTCTCATCCACCTCATGCAAGAACCTGGCATAAGGGTAGGACACGCCGACGTTGTTGATCAATACGCCCACGTCCAGCCCTTCAACGGCCTCCTTGATCCTCGAAACGCCGTCGTTTAAGTCCCCGGAGAAATCCACCACCACGGGCTTGATCTGGGTCGACCCGTATTTGGATTTGATGGATTTTGAGACTTCGTCGAGCTTATTAGGGTTTCGTCCGACTAGAATCAAATTGAGCCCTTTCCGAGCGAGCTGAAAGGCGAAGGCCTTGCCGATGCCGTCCGTGGGGCCCGTGATTAGGGCCCACGACCCGTAATTCTTGAGGTTTTTGCCGGGCCGGAGGAAATTGACGTAGACCCATTTGAGAGTGGAGAGTGCGAGTTTGAGGAGGGATAGTAGGCCGAGGGAAATGGGGATGAGGAGCCATAAGGGTTGAGATTTGAGCTGTTCTAAGATGCAATCAGCCATGGCTGAGTGATGAATTGATGAGTAATCGAAGTCTGTAAATGTGATCTAAAAGATTGCGTTATTATATATACAGTGAAATATATCTCACAGGACTAAGATAAATTTGGAATAAAAGTTCAATTATAATGTTGACTTTTTAATAAAAATATATATTTTTTAACTTAAAGGGTTTGATAAAAATAAAAATACATATTATTGCCCATTTGATAGAAGCGTTAGAAAATAAATCCAAGACTCATTAAAAAAAAAACTAAACTTTTAGAAAGTAACTTTTCTAGAAAATTATTTGAAATTAACTACCAAACATATTATTAAACTATTTGAAATTTGATGGTTACTTTTGTAAAAGAAACTGTATTCAATTTCGGACAAACTTTTACATTTAAAAATCCATTTGAAAGTGTTGTGAAACAAGCCCTGAGAAAACATAATTTATATAGCTAAGCAACTTTATCCTATACAATTGAAAGAAGCAAATAGAATAATACTCTTATATTCATGTCCATCCATCCCAATTTTTTTGCTATCAATAATTACTTCTTTAGTTACACAATTGAGTACTTGTTTATATATATATATATATATATATATATTCCATCATACATGTTTTATCAAATTTGGGTCAAATTACCTTTTATCATGTTCATCAAAACAAGAGTTTGACTAACACTATCCAATATATTATAGCATAGGGAGAAATGAATAAATAATGGATGGTTAGAGGGAAGCAGTTGGCAGCATTTACTCATAAGGGACATTAAAGAGACGGCATTGCTCGGGTTGGATACATATACATTTAAGATTCATAATGTAATTGGTGTCATATGATATAAATGTTTTTTATATTATATAAAATAAAAAGAAGTGTTATCATTAAAGTGCAAAAAATATTATTAATTGAATGTTTTTCGAATAATTTTTATTGTTGATACGTACTTAGTGAAAATCGTGATGTGCAATATAAAACAAAAACATAAAATGTAATCAAGGGTTCAAATAAATTAGATGGGAAGGCTGATTTTTCATGAAAAAGTTGGTTGAAGTTGGTAAGCTGAAAATAGGGAGCTGCTTTTTCCATTAGGTGACCCAGAAATTATTGCTAAGACTGTGAAGCACATGTCAGTTTTGAGAACAATGTTCATTTATTATGTGTGTGTACAAAACTTAATTGAATTATTTAATGACTATTAAACTCGTCATTCATGTAATTAGATGGATAGGATGCATAATATGTATCCAGATGACCATGGGCGGATTCAGGATTCTAAGTTTGGGGAGGCCGTATTCAAAAAAGACAAATAATAATTGTAGTGCATTATATAATAATAAATAATATATTAAAAAATAAAAACCCAAATATTAATATTCATAATTAGTAACCACGAGAGGGAAGTTTGAAATATGAAAAGAAAAAGAATTTATATTTTCGTCACACAAATATAGTTAAGTATTTCATTTTCTTCTGATCCACAATGACAGTCCAATTATCATATTTAATATATTATTAATTTCTTATTTTCACATATATCCTTCATTTTTTAAATTTTTTTTTTTTTGAAATGGCAATTCATATATTGGTAAATGTAATATTGATGATAATAATACCAAATTTTGAAGTTTTAATAAAAAATACATTAATTTTAAAACTAACTTCTTGAATTATTATTTGACATTAATAGATTAGGAAAGGGTCTAACCAAAAAATAATAGATAAATTAATTAAGGTATTAAATATATAAATCACAAATTTCTTAATTTGTGTGAAATTAACTGCATAGGTATCAATATAAAAATGGAGAGAGYATATTTTTAAATTTTTAKCTGTTTTGTTGAGATTGAATRAGAAAAATAAATAAAAAAATGARTTAAARAAATAACTAGGCGCAATAAAATAGGCACAAAATTGGTTGCGCCTAAAAAAAATGGTTGAGTGCGCAAAATTGCTTGCGCCTCGAAAAAGAAATAGAAAAAAAAAAGAAGAGTGCGCGAAATTGCTTGCGCCTCGAAAAAGAAATAGAAGAAGAAGAAGAAGAAGAAGAAGTAAGAAAGAAATAAAAAGAAAAAAGAATTAAAGGCGCAAAAAAAAAGGAAAAAGGTCCAAAATTGCCGGCTCTCAAGTTCAAACCTTGCACCATTATGGTTACTTGTTAGTGCATAAGCCACTACACCAACCACCTAGATTGTAATATCAAGGGGGCCAAATATTATATAATCTAAAATAACAACAAAAAAACTATATATAATTACAGTTTTCGATTTTTTTTTTGCGGGGACCGTGGCCTCCCCGGACATACCTGTAGATCCGCCCCTGCTAAAAAGTATTTATTTATGATATACATCTTGTTTATACTAACACTAATCAATCATGATTCATGATCTCTAGTATTTTTTAACCATATTATATTTTTGATTCATTATCATAACAGAAAAATAGACTGTGTTTCAATTGTTGGTAATAGGAAATAGAAATTACAAAGCAAAAAATGTTGAAATAACAATCTTTAAATAATTATTATTTATGATATACATCTTGTCTATACTAACACTAATCAATCATGATTCATGATTTCTAAGTATTTTTTAACCATATTATATTTTTGATTCATTATCATAACAAAAAAATATAGATTTGTGTTTTAATTGTTTGGGATAGGAAATAGAAATTACAAAGCAAAAAAAGTTGAAATTACAATCTTTAGATAATTATTATTTAATTAAATGCTATTAATCTCTTTTAATTATATGGAGAAATTTTTTTTATCCATAAATGAGAACCATGTTATTATATGCGAACTTGCGAACTAGTTCCTTTATTATATACAGCCCTATATAACACATGACATTCACCCCACCGTGCATTTATAAAAAAAGAAAGAAAAAATAAAAATAAAAAAAATAATTAAGGGCTCAGTTGAATGTCATGTCATTTAAAGGGCTCCATAATGGAGCCCTATCTGGTTCTATAAAATAACCGGTGCTTTTATTATACAATTACAATACTTTATTAATATTTCAGTTATACACATTAGTAGTGTTTTTATTATACAAGTCTAATACTTTTAATTAAATAAGGAAATACACAAAAGATCTAATCCATCCATTTAATTAGATGCAAGGCCCATAATTGACCATAGGTTCAGACATGGTTCTCATTTGAACCTAACCCTATATATATATATATATATATATATATATATATGAAAATATTTACGGTGATGTGAAGACACCATGCCCCCATCCTTCTGCATTTACATTCATCCATTTATCAATATATGTAATCAATTTCTGATCCAATAATTATGATTAAGTGAAAAATGATACTCTCACGTCATCATATTTGGAATGCGATTAATTAGAACAAATAGAAAAAGGGAAACAAAAGAGATAAAAAAAAAGGAAAAAAGAATTTGTGTTCTCAATGTAAAAGGAAGGCCCAAATCCGTCAAAAAAAAAAGGGAAAATGACAGAAAACACTAACTTAACTTTTATCTTTTACAATTTTACGATACATTAAAAGTTTTTACAATTATACTAGATTTTCTTATTATTTTTAATTATTACGTGTATTTTTAAAATCGTGACTTTTAGAATTTATTCGAGAATTTAGTTTTTTACCACTTTTTCAGGTCGATAGAGTCGGTAGTATTTGGGTTTTCATTAGAGGTTTTAGAATTTCCAATAGTATTTGGGTTTTAATTCGAGGATTTAGGTTTTTACGACTTTTTAGGTCGATAGAGTCGTAGTATCTGAGTTTCCATCAGAGATTTTAGAATTTTACAATTGAATATGAAAGCGGCGATTTTCTTCAAATGAGTGTTCGTATATTTATAAATTTTTTGGATTTTTCGTATATTTATAAATTTTTTACCGTGATCGTATTTTTTAAATATTTTTTCTTTAAATATTTAGTTTTATAAATTCCAAAAAAAAAAATCAGATAAAAGGATGACAGTCATCCTTAGATAATGTAGGTGAACTTTAGAGTTTAAAATTATAGATTTGTACGATTGGTTGACCAAGATTGGCCAGACTTCGACCCAATCTAGCTAGCCTATCTACTCAGTGCAGGCCCGCCTCGTAGGTGGGTTGGTAAAGCCAAGTCAAAGGATCTCATAACGGTTTGCGTCAGAATGAGTGTTGTTTTAAGACTTTGGAAGTTAGATCCACTAGCTTCGTTTCGACCATTATTACGATGTAAGTCGTACCGTACACGCAAAGATAATATTTAATAATAAATATAAATATTTAATATAATAAAGATTTACGTATTATTATTATGAAAAATTGTATATTTATCACATTAAGATTAATATTCATCACATTACATATAATTAATATATATATNTATATATATATATATATATAAAATAGTTTAATATTCATATATTATATGAGATTTATAGAAAATTAAAAAGTTTTAAATTTAAAATAAAAAATTGTAAGGATATTTTCTTGTGCACTTTTAAAATTTTTAATTATTATAATTATTAATTAATATTATATTTTAATATTTAAATTAAATTCGTTAATTATAATATTTACGTACTTATAATATTTCGTATGCTACTAATAATAATTGTATCAGAAGTACTCTATTTTATATAAAGCGGAAAAAAGGTATTAAATAAGAAGTTTAATTTAACATGAATGAAAAGGTAAGACTCCTATTAATAGGCTATTTACTTTAGATTGTTTTATTAATTAGAATTATGAAAAGGTAAGACTCATATTATTAGGCTATTTATTTTAGATTGTTTTATTAATTATTATTGGGGTTAGTATAATATGATAAGGTAATTAGTATATTATTAGATTATGTTTCTTATTTTTTAATTTCATATCATTAGAATTTTATTTTAGGTTATTTAATTAATGATATTATTGAATTATGAAAAGTTAAGTAGTATACTATTAGGACAATAAATCCTATGTTTCATAATTTATTAATATATATATAAAAAATATAGTGAGACTCGGATGACACGCAAGCAAGCGAAGCACCAGGTTTTTTTTTTTTTTTATTTATTTCTCAAATGAAGCATACGAAGCAGACACATAGAATGTGTGAATTTTGCATTAATATATAGTATCTCACCTTTATACTAAATGAAAAGATTCATATCCTACGTGTCTGCTTAGGAAACTTCGGGCTGACGTGTAATTTTCTTGTGGTTCGCATTCTTACTTGGCGAATTTTGGAGGTTCAGAAACTTACTAAACATAAGAATTCTAATATCTACCTAATTTATTATATTTTACCTAACTTAATCTTTTCATTTTTTTATATTTGCCTAATTTAATATCTTCCTTTGATTATATTTTTCTAATTCAATATTTTCTTTTATTCTTCTAATATAAATATATAAGAAGTCATACATAATTAGAAAAAAAAATCCAATTACTTATCATAATTAAAAGAAAAATTACTTATAAGATAATATTAATTATAAATAAAATTTAATTATTTATTAATAATCTAAATATGTTGTAGTTATAATAAAAGTTAAAATATTTTTATTCTTAGGAATTAAAATATATAATATAATCAAATTACGAATTACTTGCAATAATATAAGCATGTAACTAAATATTATTAAAGAATTCAATTTAAATACAAAAATAGAAATTTGTATAATAATAATAATTAATTATTAATTAGACACCATTACAATACGACACAGATTGAGAATATGATATCTTATGAATTTCTCTAAGTATGTAACTAATAATAATTATAGAGTTTAATTCAAATATTAAAATACTTAATAATAACTAATTAATAGAAATTATACTCGGGTTGAGCGTGTAACAAGTTTTTAATTTATTTAAGTATGTAAATATGAAATTATTAATGAATTTATTCTAAACATTAAAAAAAGAAATTATTTAACAAAAAAAATAGTTAATAAATAGTAATTAGCCATATGTACAAGACACGAACTGCGATATCTTTTGAATTTCTCTTATTTTTAGATTTAAAACTCAATAATGATCAGAAATATTTTTTATATTTATCTTTTGATAAATCACGTGTAACACACGGGTATTAAACTAT
>BMAC01000333.1:741492-754903 GCA_014905375.1 Phtheirospermum japonicum | reverse complement strand
GGGAAATATACTCCCTCGGATTTTTTCAATTTTCCGAGGGAATATAATCCCTCGGATTTCCGAGGGAATGGAAATCCCTCGGAATTCCGAGGGATTTTATTCCCTCGGAAATTGAAGTATTCCGAGGGAAGAGTTCCCTTGGATTTCCCTCGGATTTCCGAGGGATTGTCCGGTAATGGTTCCGAGGGAAACAATCCTTCGGAATTCCCTCGGTTTTGTAATTTCGAGGGATTTATTCCCTCGGAACCGATTTCCGAGGAAGGTTTTTTCGAGGGAATTTTTCCCTCGGAATTTCCCTCGGTTTAACCAAAACCGAGGGATTTTTTCTTAATTCCGAGGGAAAAATCCCTCGGAAATTCTGAGTTTTTTTGTAGTGTATGCTTTATTTGCAATTTAATTTTCATGCTTTGTTTCATGCTTAATCCTAGATCTATGCTTTGTTGCTTGTTATTTTTCATAAAGTTTTAAACTTTCCAGTCTATTTTCATTGCTTTATCCATTCATGCTTTTAATTTTTGCTTATTTGCATTATTTAGGATTTTATGCATAGTTGTACCTTGTGCTTGCATGCTTGTACTTGGTGAAATATTGCATTTTCTTGCTTATTTTCATTATTGCTTTGTATTTACATATTGAGGCATACGACGAGGCATCCGACCCATTTGCTATTTCAATTTCTAGGATAGTTTAGTTAGTTTAATTGCTTTATTTGCATTTTTCTTTTACTTTTCAAAGATACAAACACATTGAATCCTTCAATTGAATCGAATTCCGATAATACCAAGACAAGAACCCGTTGATATAATTCAACACAACAAAATGGCTCCGTTGCGACTCAGCTTGGTTAAGGCTTTCGATTTGCTTGTAGTTTCATTGTGTTCTTAGCTTTCTTTTATTTTTGACGTTTTTTGTTTAGTATGCAAGGTGCTTATAACTATGGTGGATACATTCCCAACATGGGAGGGCATGGTGCAAACCATGTTGGGAATGAGATGTTGTATAATGGGTATAGCAATGTGGGAGGGCATGGTGCAAACCACGTTGCCAATGGTGGATATGGATATGGGCAACCCGGCATGGGAGGGCATGGTGCAAACCATGTCAGGTTTGACAGTTTCTCAGGCGTGAATGGCTCCTTGGGTGGTTATGGAGCTCCAAATTCCTATCCGAACAAATGCATATTAAAGTAGGAACCAAATACACTCGATGCATAGTATAAATTTCCGTGGAAAGTGCAGTTCCATCTGATTAACAAACTTTACACTAGTTTACATGCATACTGTGTCTAGTTTGGAAAATAAATAAATAAATAAAGGGACCATCATTCAATGGTCCAACACATGTTTCTGTTAAATATATAATTAGACCTTTAGGTTAATTTAGTCCTTTAATTTTTATTATTATCTTATATATAGACTTTAGGTGATTAGGGATGTATTAATTTACTTTTTAGTTTCTAGTACACAAAACCCTTGTCTCTCTTTTATCTTTTCTTATGGTTTATTTATCTTAACATGGCATCAATCCGGTTTTTTTTCTGGGTATCCTGATTGGTCATTTTTTATTGTTCTCGTTTGCTTCTGGGTTATTTTCTATCCCCTTTTTTGTTGTTTGCGGTGATTCCTTGTGCTTTTGGAATTCGTAGTTGGGTATATTTCACTGTTTCTCATTGATTTCTATTGAGTTTGTTTATTTGTTAGATTGTCTATCTCTATTGCAATGGCTAGTGAAAATGATGATTCATTATAGGCTATTAGTTACCAACTCCGGTTAATTCAGTAAATGCTGGACATGCCTTTTCCTTTGGAGACACTTCTAGTTCTGTTCATACGGTAGCCGCTCTTGCTGAGCAGTTTCAGAAGTTTCTTGCCACGCAGCCGCATGTCATGTCACTTCTGTAAACAAAGGTTTATCTTCATCTGGCTCATCAGATATATCTTCATCGATATAGATTCTTGACTCTGAAGCATCTCATCATATGTCTTCTTTGTGAAGATCATTTATAACCTTATGCTCTAATTCATCCGTGTCTGTCATGACTGCTGATGGAACCCCTACTCCATTAACAGGAATTGGATCTATATGTACACCGCAATTCTCTATTTCACATGTTTACTACCTTCTGTATTTGACAGTGAATCTTGTGTCAGTCAGATAGTTGTGTGACTCTGGTTTCTCGGTTTTTTTACTTTCACATCTTGTTATGTTCAGGATCCACAATCCAGGAGGGTGATTGGGACAGGCAGGAGGGACTTTACATATTGGATGAGCTTAAGACTCAAAATGTTGCTGCCTCAAGTGTTGGCTTGTCATCTTTTCATTTGAGTTCATCGTCTTCTGATTTTTACTTATGGCATTCGCGTCTTGCACATGTCTCTTCTTCTCGTTTAAAGTACTTGGCCTCTACAGGTGCTTTAGAAAAGTTGCGAACTCATGATGTTTTTAATTGTAGTGGTTGCAAACTGGCTAAGTTTTCAGCCTTACCATTTAATAAAAGTGCTTATGTTTCTGTTGCACCTTTTGACTTGGTGCATTCTGATGTGTGGGGACCATCACCTTTTCCTATAAAGGGCGGATCTAGATATTATGTTCCTTTTATTGATGATTATAGTCATTGTTGTTGGGTTTACCTTGTGAAGGGTCGCTTTGATTTTTTTTTTGTTATTTATCATATGTTTTGAGCTCTTGTTAAGACTCAACATAATGTTGTTATTAAGTGTCTTCGATGTGATTTGGGTGGTGAATATACTTCTATTAAGTTCTCTGAATTGCTTGCCTCTGATTGCACTCTCCATCAAACCTCTTGTACCGATATGCTTGAACAAAATGGGGTTGCTGAATGTAAACACCGTCATATTGTAGAAACTGCACGCTCTCTTTTCTTGTCTGCATCTTTTCCTAGTGAGTTTTAGAGTGAATATTCTCCTACCACTACCTATGTGATTAATATGATTCCATCTTTTACTACATCGGGTTTATCCCCATTTGAGAGATTGTATGGTCATGCCCCAAATTACTTTGTCTTGCGCGTGGTTTCACATGTTTTTTTCTTCAACCTCATGTTTGTAAGTTATATTCTTGTTCGACACTTTGTGTCTTTCTTGTTTACGGGTAAGGTCAAAGGGGTACCGTTATTATGATCCTCTAGAACATAAATTCTACGTGTCACATCATATTGTGCTTCTTGAACATATTCCATAATACTCAATTCCTCCTAGATCCCACGACCTTACAAGGCCAGATACTGCTGCTTTTGATCCTTTTTATGAAGATTCAGACATTGGAATTGAGCCTTACGGAGATGACACCAATAGGCTTGATGGTTTAAGTTTCTCTCCCGTTGATGTTCCTATTATTCCTACTACCTCTACAGTTCCTTCGATAACAGTGTCTCCACCAGCACCACCGCAGCATTATCCTCAACATGTTCACAAATCCACTCAGTTACCGAACTATGTTTACTTTAATTACTCTAGTAACTTTACTGCCTATTTGACCTCTGTTCATAATTTATCCGAGCCCTCCTCATATCAAGAGACTGTTGTTGATCCTCTTTATCAGCAAGCTATGGCAGAGGAACTTTCTGCTCTACATAAGACATATACTTGGAACTCATTTCTCTTCCTACAGGAAAATGTGCAACTGGCTCACATTGGGTCTATAAGATTAAAAAAATGTCTGATGGGTCTATTGAGAGATATAAAACTCATATAATTGCTAAGGAATTTTCTCAACAATATGGCATGGATTATGAAGAGACGTTTTCTCTAGTTTCCATAATGTCTACCATCTGGGCTCTTATTGTAGTTGCCCCTACTCGTCACATTATATGGGCACGTCAAGCTCAACATATCATATTTAACTATCAACTCAACATATGTATGGATGCAATTTTGGTTGTCGACTATCAACATGCCACTGAGTGCGAAGTCGACTTGAAGTAGTCAGGTTCGATCTCATTCTTAAATATGTTGGCCTTGAAGAACACAGTTAGTGCTGCATTAGTGATTGGTTTTTCCATTTCTTGTTGAATTATCATGAGCTCTACGTCATCATTGGTTTGGCAAGTCCATCTTATCTCAATAAGTCTCGATGCCTTAATACCAATCCTATAGCACTTTCTTAAAAGAGGTTGACATTATCTCTAGGTGCGAACCTAGGTGGTAGGTAACCAATTCGGTCTCTTGTAGGTTGCTTTTGGCTCGGCCTATGGTCGACCAACTTATTATATGTCACCCGTAGATAACTTTTTGAGAGATCCTTTGTGGACGAGTTAGAGATCAGCCCCTTGTGGGTGGCATTATGTTTGACTTTAATGTGCAAATTTATAGTAGCTCATCCGTAAGTAACTTGGTAATAGGTACATCGCAGATGAATTTTAGACTGACCACCGGTCGACTTCAACTCGGCCTTTTTGTTTTGGAAAACTTTCAAAGTGTTTTAAGCTGATTTAATATCTCTGAAAAACACTTGTGGGAGCTCTGCACTTTAGGTAGCTCTGAGTTAGCTTTAATGTTTTTTTGTAAAACTTATTAGGCTCGACTTTAAGTAGCTCGGCCATTTCATAACTTATGATTTTTTCAAATTTCCTCGAGTTAACTTACTTCTTTTGAAAATCTTGGTGTTGGGGTCGGCTCTTCCTGAGATGAGGTCGGTCCCTTTTTTTATGCCTTGAGTTGTCAAAGTATCTGAGGTCGGCTATGTGCCTTAACTTGTCTTGACGCCTAAGGTTGGATAAGTGCTTTTGGTTATCTTGATGCCTTTTAATGCCTTAGTTCGGCTCAACACATTTGATTTGACTTAATATCTTCGGTTGGATTATACCTTGGGTCGGCTAAGTGCCTTTGAGTGGCTTAATGCCTTAAGTCGGGCAATGCCTTAAGTTGGCTCAATGCCTTTGGATGACTTAATGCCTTAGGTCGGCTAGACACCTTAGATTAGCTTAATAATTTGATTATCTTAACGCCTTAGGTTGGCTTGAAGCCTTTGATTTTCTTAATGCTTTGGGCTGGTTTGATGTCTTTGATTAGCTAAATGCCTTAGGCTGGCTCGATGCCTTTGTTTGTCCTAACTTCTTAAATCGACTCGAATGCTTTGTTTGGCTTAATGCCTTATGTTGGCTTGATGCCTTTGTTTTTTTATGTCTTAAGTCGATTATTGTGTTGAGCTCGACCATGTTGATGAGACCAATCATGTTTAGTCCTCGAGGTCGAGTTGCTCGAGCTCTTCTCACTTTGCTGAGCCAGAGCTTTTTGGTCTTGCAGAAATGTGATGATCGGAACTGTCATGTTTTGTTTGGCGGTTATCTGAGATGTGGCTAGAGTTAGGAACTCTTGAAAAGTTTTCAGGTTTTGTTAGTTATTTACCATTTGAAATGGGAATTGTTTGAGAGCTCATTTTGTGTTAATATGAGCCAGGCTTCGTCGCTGCACGGTTGACTCTATGAGACTTGCTTGGAGAATCGTGATATGTAGTTGTTCAATGACTCGTTGGGCTGCTACATGATGATAGCAATGTGTCACGGGGGTGGGCGCTGAGCTCGGCGGAAGATCCCCTGCGGCGCTGGCGCTGCCTTTCGGGCGCCAAGTTAGAGCGGTGCCAAGAGCATTCTCCAGTAAGCCTATCGACTCGCCTTGGGGCAAAGCTAGGAGTAGGCATAGATATGGAAGGATACAGTATGTGAGTCAGATGGAAATAAGACCGACAAGAAGAACACACAGAGACAACATGGTTTTGGCCCGTAAATATTAATCCATTTGTGTATGCTATTCACATATACAATGGATCTCACGATCTCAAGTAGCTACAATGTCTCTCACCTCTCGTCCCTCTCTTCTATGTGGTATTCCACTTAGATTCCTCGATGATTTATAATGAAGGAGAGCACCCCTATTTATACATATAAGGGGGGTAGGATTAGGGTTTACTTTCCCCTACTCCAATTTAACCACCTTACCATACCTAGAGAAGTCCTATACAAGGTGAACTCTAATCTTGGTAACAATCACACAAGGGAAGGCAATCTCCACGATCCTTATCTTCCTTTCTAAGTAATATCGCATTTCCAAGTCAGTTGGGGCTCCTACTTGGGCTCGTCGTTGCGCTCAGCTCGATCGATACTCGTGGGCTTGGCCCAAACATCATCACATCGCTAAGGTGTGGGCCATAGGTCTAAACACCATCCACCTTACATCCCTTGGGCCCTCCTTCCCGCATGCTTCTAGATCTTTCCGGGTGTGTCAGGCTTGACATTTCCTTAGTGATCCCTGCATGGTTTGGGCTCCTTCGTCAAGCATAGACGCATCTCTCTCGGTAGTTCCGCATGGAGGCTAATCTTCTCCCGCACTGGAATCCCGATACTCGTGGGTCGTCTTGGACGCCTCAACAGTCTTTCCTCCCAATAACTCGCCATCCTCAGCGAGGATTCTGTGTGGTAGTCTCACTATCGTGAGCCTCGAACTTACCCCAATGTCTGCTCGATGCTCGACGCTGAGCTTTCACATCGTGGTTGTGCGATAAGGACTCATAGTGTCGAGTCCTAAGTCATGGGCCGTGACATTCTCCCTCACCCAAAGTCGTAGCGGCATCGATATGTCACCAATGTATCTTGGGAAAAGTCACTCCCCTTCATGTCGTCGCCTTCAGTCTTTGTCACCTTGAGTGATGACGGAGCATCTCATACTACTTCCTTCCTCGCTTCTCCTTGGATCGAGTGGCTATGAGCATGCTCCTCTTGCTGTGTGCTTTCAAGATCTAGCACCGCCGTTCCACTGACCGCTGTCTGCACGGGTCCCTGTTTGGCTCTGCTGTGCTTAACCCGCTTTCGGTGAGCTGCTTTCACATGGTTAGTAGTACCACATGAACTACGTCCCCTGGATGACAAGACAGATGTCACCCCTACGTCGACTTCCAAGGACCTTGCCTTGACAGTTGTTGGACATAACTTCTTACTCTTAGAAGTCCCTTATCACCACTCCACATCTGTCATAGGTTCATTGTGACTCACCGCCCTTCCTGAGCCCATCGTCTTGGCTATCACCTCAGTACTTGCTAGCACTGGGACCTCAATTTCCCTAATCATCAAAACCATCATCATTGGTATTCTCGCCAATGTAGCCTTGATTGCTGCATGGCTAGCTGTTCCATTAATCCCAAATGTTCCAATCGATACTTGTAGTGTTTACACAAAAACCGGCATCCCTGCTCTTAGGACCATCGTCTTGCTACGACCCTCCTCGGTGGTGCCATGCTTGTTCCTTCTTGAACAAGCACGCTTTAAGTGGTGTACGGAGCCACATGAATAACATGGCTTTGGGCTGCGAAGCCTTCAACATTCGGCATGCACTTGGTGCATCTCCCGCCATTGACACGAGCCTTCTCGGCAATTGAGTGGTATCTATCCCGACTCGCTCGTTGTCCTTGTCACCGCCCATGGTTGTTGAAGACTTGGCCTTCGTCTTTGTTGTAACACTTGCGACCATTTGGACGAGATTTAGACCTACTCTTGCCTTTGCCTTCTTTTTTAGAAAATCTTTGGTTATTTTGATTAGCGGAGGTCTGAGGATTTTGAAAACGATATCTCAACCTACCTCTAACAAAATTAACCTCGCCATGACTATTACTTCCCTTATTAGCTTTTAAATCCAATTCTTTAATTTTTAAACCATTTATTATCGTGTCAAGACTTACCTGATCTCTTCCATATTTAATAGCAGATTTCACGTCATTATAAGAATCAAGAATAACATTTAAAAGCATAATAGGGGAATAATTGTCAATGTGTTTGTCACCCGTTTGTTTTATGTCCAAAACAAGTTTTGTAAAAATGTCAAGATTATTATCAATATCTTTTGACAAATCGAGTTTAAATTTAAAAAACTTTTCAAGTAAAAATAATTTACTCGGCAAAGACGTTTCGGTATAAAACTCTTCTAATTTGTCCTAAAGTTCTTTCGCAGAATCAAGTTTACCACATTTGCGTAACACAGAGTCAAATAAATTTAAAATAATAGACGAATACGCAAATTCGTCAAGTTCGGCTTTTTTCTCGGGTGTAGTACCCGGAGTAAAAGAAGAATCAATCGCTTTAAAAACTTTTTGTTGAACCAAAATACCTTTCATTTTTTGTTGCCAAATTTGAAAATTACCTTTTCCGTCAAACGGAGCCAAATTAAAAGATGAAAGATACGTCATTTTAAAACACGAATTTTTTTGAAAAAACGACACAAATGAACACGAAGTTTCAAGAAAAATGCACAGAGCACATAAAGAAGGCAATAATAGATATCAAATGAAGGCATGCACAAAGCAAATTACGAGCAATCAATAAAACAAAAACTAATTAACGAAATATGATAACCGGCACGTAAATAGCAGAATATTTCAACAGAGTAATTCAACGAAAGCAAATCAGCGGCAGCAGGATAATTCAACGAGAGCAAGTCAACGAAAGCACAAAGTAAGCACGTAGCACGCTCGACTAACCTAGAAACTACCAGCTAGATCCCAAGCAGATAAAACCCGCTACAAGCAGTATTTACACTACAAAAAATAAATACGGAGAGGTTCAGCCTCTTTACTAGAGCGGGATCCCACGTAGGGACCCCAATCCACCGGAGCGGTGGACGAAGAGTGCTCTGATACCACTGTTGTGGTCGCTCGAGGCCCGGTACCCGCTGTTCGGTCGCAAACAGAAGCATCGTTTCATGTCGAGCATCGTTACTTAGGCCCGGACCGCAACAATTGTCCGTAATTAGCCAATCTCTATCCAAGTCCTTCAGCCCGCCTTCTGCAACAGCCTCAACCCGGCCCGACAGCCCGAAGCAGCAGCAATATCTTATGGCCTATTCACAACCCACTATCCATTGGCCCGAAATCAGCCCTCCAGTAGGTCCCAGCAGCTCCTTGATCCAGGTTTCTGTAAATTTAATAACAACAGAGAACCAATTAATTGCACAAAGCAAATAGACTAGGAGAAATGACAGGACAATGAAATTCGGAGAACCCCCTTTTTGTGAACCGAGATGCCACTACTCAATTCTGATTCCGGCCAGATTCGACGGCAAGACTCCACCGTTATATCAGCTCAGGGATGCCTAAACCTGATGATTATCATGTTGTTGATTGTAAGTGGTTGCATAAGGTCAAGCATGAGAATGAGGGGGTTATATTTAAGGCTAGACTCGTTGCTAAGGGGTTTACTCAAAAGGAGGGGGGTAGATTATACGAAATTTTTTGCTCCGGTTGTTAAATTCACCACTGTGTATATTATGCTTGCATTAGTTGCTCATTTTGATTGGGAGTTGAAACAAATGGATGTTAAAACTGCTTTCTTACATGGTGAATTAGATGAGAAATTTTTTATGACGCAACCGGAAGGTTTCATTGATAAATCGAATCCTGATTTTGTTTGTTTGCTTAAAATATCATTGTATGGTTTGAAGTAATCTCCTAGACAGTGGAACAAGAAGTTTGATGCTTGTATGCTTTCTTTAAAGTTTAAACGTAGCTCGTATGATCATTGCTTGTACTTTAAAGAATCTGCTAATGTTCCTATTTTCTTGCTCATTTATGTTGATGATATGTTACTTGTGAGTCCTTGCATCAAGTCTGTTGAGCATGTTCAAAAGTGTCTATGTGATATGTTTGATATGAAAATACTTGGAGATGCTAAACGTATTTTGTGCATGAACATTGTTAGAGATAGGAAGAATTGTTCGATTTTCTTAAACCAAATTCCCTATGTTGAAAAGATTTTGAAAAAGTTTTTCATGACTGATGCGGATCCTACTGAGGTTCCGCTTACTCCGAATATTGTGTTAAGTAAGTCTCAGTTCCCCAAGATTGGAACTGAAATCGATGCTATGAAAAAACGTGCCATATTCAAATGCTATTGGTTCTGTGATGTATCTCATGGTTAGTACTAGTCCTGATATTGGTTATGTTGTTAGTTGATTGAGTAGATACATGTCTAATCTTGGTAAACTCTATTGGGAGGCTTTGAAATGGCTTTTGCGTTATCTGAAATTCTCTGTGAGTTATGGGTTGAGTTTTTGTAAGTCAGATGATGGTGTTTTGCTTAAAGGTTATGTTGATTCGAATTATGCTAATGATAGAGATAGTCGGAAATCCACAACTTCATATGTGTTTACTTTGTGTGGCTCTTGTATTAGTTGAAAATCTCAGTTACAACCTGTTGTTACGTTGTCTACTAGTGAAGCTGAATATGTTGCGATAACTGAGTCTTTTAAGGAGGCTATTTGGTTAAAGGGTCTATTGTTTGAAATTGGTGTTTTGGATGGTAATGTTGTGTTATTTTCCGACAATCAAGCTGCGATTCAATTGTGCAAAAACCCTATTTTTCATGATCGTACAAAGCATTTAGATGTGCGTTTACATTTTATTCGTGACATTGTTGCTGACCGTTTTATCGATCTTGAGGAAATTTCGTCTGAGTACAACCCTGCCGATATGAACACCAAGTGTTTGCCCGCGAGCAAATTACGAACGTGTTTGAATATTCTAAACTTCGACACGGCCGATTAGGCCGCGATGGTAAGTGGGAGGTAAGGCGTGTTTGTTAAATACGCAATTTATTTTGTTTCTATTTTCTTGGTATCTATACTAACTTTCCCGTTGAGATTTTTTGTTTGTGCAGGTACCGGGACGGCGATGATGAAAATCCTATTTGGATCCTAACTGAAAATTGGACCGACACGTAGAATTTGGGCCGAGGTGGAGAATGTGGAGTTGGCCCAAATGACTAATAAAGAAGGGCCACCCATATTACTTTCAGGCCCACAATAAAAGCCCAGCAACCCACCCGTCTCTCTGATTCGTGACCCGCTCAGTCCTTATTAACCTGGCCCGTAATAATCTTTGTATGCTCCGCTGCTTCCTTCCTCTTTGACTGAGCTTTCTTTCTGTTGGGTTTTCCCTAACCCTATGCCATTTTTGGGTGTTTATATTGTTCAATCCTCTTTGTGATGAAAAAACACAATACGATTACTCACTGTTTACTGCCTACTGTCACATTACCAACCTCTGTTCTTTGTGAGCCTCTGAACGCGTTGACCGGCGGTAATCTACGATGGAGCTTGATGAAAAAGGGCCCAGGCGTGGCGGAAAGCTGGGCTTTGTCCCGATGGTGTCTCCGTGTTGCCGGTTTGCTGACCCAATCGGACCAAACTCGGATCCCTGAGCTGATATAACGGTGGAGTCTTGCCGTCGAATCTGGCCGGAATCAGAATTGAGTAGTGGCATCTCGGTTCACAAAAAGGGGGTTCTCCGAATTTCATTGTCCTTTCATTTCTCCTAGTATATTTGCTCTGTGCAATTAATTGGTTCTTTGTTGTTATTAAATTTACAGAAATCTGGATCAAGGAGCTGCTGGGACCTACTGGAGGGCTGATTTCGGGCCAGTGGATAGTGGGTTGTGAACGGGCCATAAGATATTACTGCTGCTGCGGGCTGTCGGGCCGAGTTGAGGTTGTTGCAGAAGGCAGGCTGAAGGATTGGGATAGAGATTGGCTAATTACGGATAATTGTTGTTGTCCGGGCCTAAGTAACGACGCTCGACACGAAACGACACTTCCATTTGCGACCGAACAGCGGGTACAGGGCAGCGAGCGACCACAACAGTCTTCTTGATCTTGGCTACAACCGTTGAAGACTCTTCACATGCCTTAACCTTCTTGGTTGGTCAGTTCGAATGACTCAGAACAGTCATTCCTTGTGCATCATTCGCAAGAGCCGACACTCTTACACCCAGAACCATCGATTTGCCGTGATCCTCCTTTATAATGCCACGCTTGACTTCTGTGCCCAGGACCATCGCTTTGCCATGAACCTCCTCCGCACTATCACGCTTAACTTCGGTGCCCAGGACCATTGCATCGCCATAAACCTCCTCCGCACTGTCACGCTTAACTCTCATCGAGCAAGCAAACTTCCAGTGGTCTGTGGCACCACAGGAATAACATGCTTTAGGCCTCGCAACCTTCCACATCTTGATGCTCGTCTTTTGTGCCACATTCCTCCCCACCTTCTTCCTTGGATTAAAGTCAAGTCAGTTGAAAGTCCGGAGTCTCTACGTGTGTACGTCCCTCGTCTGGTCCGTCCCTTGAGAACCAAACAAGTCCAGATCTAATGTTCGCTGTACTAAGGTCATATCCTTTTCTGCATCTTGCACACAAGCATCCAAGGCTGCCGCCTTGCTACGAAGTGACAGTTCTTCGTCTACCGCAATCATCTCTCTTGACTTCCATGTGGTCCTGTTCTTACGCTCCATGTCCAAAACTGCCCGCACGTCGGCTCCACCTGATCCAAATTGGTCCAACAATATTGACGTTTCCCGTGTTCCCCTTTTTGGGTTGGTGATCCCAAATTGACGCCTAAGTGCCACCTCAAAGTCTCACCAATCACCTTTGTCGAGTTCCATTTGACCCACCTCCACCAATTTAATGCGTCCCCTTATAATAATAAGGGAGCAACTTAGATCGCCTTAGCCCCATCCTCAATCTCGGATGCCACCAGGTACCGCCCTAGCTTCTACAGAAAGTCCTCCACGGCTCGAGCACCCCCAGATCCATCAAACATATCCGGTCCTGGAAGTCTTACTTGTAAGGTACCGCTCCTCCATCCACTTCCTTACACAACCACTGCCTTCTCAACTAGGACTATAGAGTCTCGGAGATCTCTGATTTACTCGAGAAACCCGTCTTGCATATCACCAAGTCTCACGTAGATAAGATCTCTCACGTCTAATATCACCCGCTTCAGCTCTTCGTCCTTCAGATCTGGTACTGACAAGCTTATTAATGACGCCTTCTCAATCGTGGGGTTCATGTACCACGAATGACGTCTCGTAGGGGAGCTATAACATCTATCAACCCTTACCTCGTCATGGATCATCGGGATCAACTTCTCCTCCACCTTGGTGCCTTCGAACTCCTGCATATCCGATGTGTTGGCTCTGATACCAACTATGGTATCAATAAAATCAGAAGCCGCTTTAGCTCTGATACCAACTGTCACGGGGGCAGGCGCTGGGCCTGGCAGAAGATCTTGTACGATGCTGGAACTGCCTTTTGATCGACAAATTAGAGCGGTGCCAAGAGCAGCCACCAGTAAGCCTATCGACTCGCCTTGGGGCGAAGCTAGGAGTAGGCATAGATATGGGAGGATAAAGTATATGATCTGGATGGAAATAAGACTGACAAGAAGAACAAATAGAGACAACATGGTTTTGGCCCAGGAATATTATTTCCTTTGTGTATACTATTCACGTATACAATGGATATCTCAATCCCAAGTAGCTACAGTGTCTCTCACCTCTCGTCCCTCTCTTCTCTGTGGTACTCCACTTAGATTCCTCAATGATTTACAATTAAAGAGAGAACCCCTATTTATA
>BMAC01000333.1:705540-732606 GCA_014905375.1 Phtheirospermum japonicum | reverse complement strand
TTGATTTGATGTTCTTGTCTTTTGAGCGTGCATAAGTGCATAATATTTCAAAATTATTATTTATATATTGTAAAATGGTACTTGGACGCAATTGATTTCGCAAAACCTTTAAAAGCAGCGTCAATTCAAATCTTTTTCATGCAAAAAGCCAGTGAGTAGCCCTGAGTGTTTATCATCTTTGCATGTGCTTGAATGAGTTTTGATTTGAGATCTCTTTGATACCGCTGTGTGTAGTTGACTTGGAAAATGAGGTTAAGGCACAGAAAAAACCCTATTCCGGCCATATCCATATATTTTAGCCACTAAAAATTCCGAATGAGCCAATCATAGCCAAATAATCCATTTCCATTAGCCATGAGTGATTTTTGAGTCGACCCCTACAACCCATTAAAAGCGTGGGGTAGGAGTTAGTAATTTTTATTGGTTATTAGTGTTTTGGAGTTTTTATAAGGGATTTATGAATTTTTGTAATAAAGGATCACCATCCTTCAAAAAAAAAAAAGAAAAAAAAGAGACCCCATCAAAATAAATAAAAGGGGAATAAAATAAAAAAAGCAAAAAGAAAAGGATGGTGGATAGAGTTATGAAATTGCCTACGCGTTTATGAGGCTTGTGTTTTATTGATGAGCGTAATGTTTAAAAGGCAAAGAGTTGTGTTTGTAGAAGAAGCATATAATAAGCTTCAATTGTGATAAGTGGTTCGGGCAAAAGTCGGTTTAGAGTTACGAGTTGGGAAATAGCCTAAGTATAAAGGCTATGTTATGAGTATTCAGTGAGGTTTTTCTTTTGAACGAGGTGAAGCGCATTGCTTCTTGATTAGAATAGGTTTGGTGAGTTATTGATCACGTTAGATCGTGAGTTAGCCACACGACTTATATATTCCATACCCGTCCAAAGAGGCTTACATTACAACTCGAAAAGACCTTTTCCGATTCTTTGTTAATAACACACTTAATTTGCGATTGAGAAGAGATTGATTTTCGGTTCTTATTTATTGTGCTTGTATTTGAATGATTTGAGCCTATACACGTCCTATGCAGAATACTCGAGTGCTTTTGAGCGTACACCCCTATATATTTCCCTTTTGTGAGGATGCATGAATTCGATTTGAAACGACAATGTAATACGGGTGGAGTGTTTAAAGTTGCATTGCATGTACCTATATTTTCAAAATTATTTAAGTAGCATCGCACGACTCAATGCTTGGACTGATTTTCATTTCTTGCTGTACTTTGAATCTATCATTCGTTCGAGGACGAACAAACCAATTAAGCGTGGGGTAGTTGATTAGAGTAGATTTGTCCTTATTTTTATTAGTATTTTAGCACATTTTTCTATTTGTTTTTGGTATAAGTTGGATGATTTAAGCTTAATTTCGTATTTTCATAGTTCCAGCTTATTTTACCGTATTTTGATCGAAATTGATGCAATTAGGTGATATTTCGTTGTTTTTCACCTTACAGCTAAGTAACCGGAAGAGTTCAGCGCGTAATTAGATGAAGTTAATGTTCAAGAAATGGAGAACGAGCTTTCCGGTGAAACGAGTAGCAAAAGATCGAGAAATTGAGGAAGACGCTCTGTCACATCGACTGACGCGAGCGTCGACGCGAGCCATGATCCGCGTCAGTCGACGCAAGGCCGACGCTACATTCTGAAGCGTCGATTGAAGGGGCGTCAGTCAACGCACCATCGACGCAACTTTCTGAAGCGTCGATTGAAGGAGCGTCAGTCGACGCACTGTCGACGCAACTCTCTGAGGCGTCGATCCATGACCGCGTCAGTCGACGCACCCGCCCAGCCGACGCGCACATCCAGGAAGCAACGACGCTGAGCACCGACACGCGTCAGTCGACGCACCATCGACGCGGCGACCCAGAATCGGGATTTTAGGGTTTCTTATGCTCCAAGTTAAGGGAAAACTATATAAACCCTTCTAAGTCCGTCCTAAAAGAAGATACCTCTCACCCATACTCTGAATATTCGATCCTTTTGGTTCGAGAACAACACCATCCACATCCATATAACAATAATTGATCAAGATTGAAGATTCGAGGATCGTGAAGCCCCGGGCTCCAACCGTTAGTTCGTGATTCGTTCTTCAGCCAAGATCGACCCACCTCTCCGGATTAGCTGGAGAATTTACTATGTTTTCTAGTTTAATAAGTACTCTAAACCTTTTATTCATTTTCGTAGTTTAATTTATGCAATTAAGTAGTTTCTTTTCAATAATTGTTTTTGAATTATTTTATGCTTAGAACCGTAGATGCTTTTGGTATTTAATTCGTAATCTTTAGTTTAATTAATGCTTGGTTATTATTCTTGTTTAGTTAATTCGTTTCGTTTACATTGCATTCTAGATAATTGCTGTTCGTTTATGCTAGTTGATCTTGTCCAAAAGTTCTTAGATTATTTTCTCTAAGTTTATATGTTTGAGTTGCTGAAGTAGAGTACTTAGTTTTAATTATGGTTCATGCATTTCAATTCCTAGACAATAGAAATAATCAACCCCCCCCCCCCCCAATTTGTATGCGTTATTGTGTTGAACAAACTATTTAAAATTCTGATTGTATGTTCCTTGAGAGACGACTCGAGTCAAGTTGCCAAACTACGCGTGACCTCGTTCTCTTGCGGGCAAGCTATTGATCTTTTGACAAATTTTCATAAGTAAGCAACTAAAAAGCTTGAATCAGCAATGCGCCAAGGACGTTCCAAGGAATGGATCCTCCCGACAAGGAGGAGATTGTATTGGTGGACCCTCCCATTATATTCCCACCTTGATCGAAAAGGGAGTACGTCAACCTAGTGACGTAAAACAAGCGCTTCTTGGGAGGCAACCCGTCTTTCCATTTCTTTCTTTCTTTCTTTCTTTCTTTCTTTCTTTCTTTTATTGAAAAATCTAAAAACATTTGAAAAATAAAAAAATATATTTTGTTGTGATTCGTGTACATATTGAGTTTTTAATTTCGTGTGATTTTCTTTTCTTGGTTTGGTTTTTCGACTTCAACCTTGGGCGATTTGATAAGTTAGTAGCGTTCATGAAGTCGGAAGATACTAGCCATGCTTGATTCTTGCTTGGATTGCTTAGATGCCTAGGTGGACCCACCGAGCTCGACCTAAACTCGCTCGGTTGAGGAAGTTTCTATTCACCCTCCTTTTACTTGTTCTTATTAAAATGCGGGTAATGCATGGATTAAGTGTGGGGTGGGTAGGTGGTTAGGGTCCGGGTTTTATCAAGCATGTTTTGTTGTTCTTAAATCGAGCCTTGGCGAAGTGACGCTTACTATTTGCGCATTTATATGGTTGAGTCAATTTTTGTGTCTTTTGTGTGTCTATTACATGCTTAAGCAACTCCACGTGCTTGGAAGTTTGAATAGTTTACTTGTCGAGTTTTTACATGTTTATGGCCTCTTGTGTAAGGGTTTAATTTTTGTGCTTCGTCCAAAACCCGCATATATATATAATCAACATTTACTCGTGAAAAGATTGCAAAGCTCTAAAATCTCTTTAGATTTTGCTCCCAAACTCGATGCAAACTAGTGAGTAGCCTTGTGTGATTCATCGGCTTGCTTGCATTTTTATGGAAATTGCATTGAGAAGGTCTGACTTTGCTCGTACATGATTGAATTTTAAAATGACCTCGAGGCACATATATCACCCTTGTTTCGGCCATATCCATATATTTAAGCTACTTTAAAAATCCCAAATGAGCCCCCTTGAGCCTACGTCCCATTTCTTGTTAGCCGAGCTCGATTTTAGCTCTTATATCTCATAATTATGAGGTGAGAGAGTGTATGATTAGTTGACAAGAGATGTGAGGGAAATCTATTGTGGGTTTCGGGTTTTGAGTTGCTTATACAAAAAAAGAAAAAGAAGAAAAAGAAAAAGAAAAATAATAATACTCCAACACAAATCACGAAAAGTGATAAAGTATGCGTTCAAGCGAAAAGTCTAATTCAAAAAGGCTAAGTTTAGTGAAAAGAAGCAAATTCAAAAAGCTTCTAAGTATTGTGAAATAAAAGTTGGGAAAAAGCGTGTGAGTATGCGAAAGAGTTTCGAATGAGAGTTTGGTGAATTGCGAAAGGTGAAGCGATCATAAGCTTCGGGTTTTAGAAATTAGGATTTTGTGTGTTATTGATCGCGTTTGATCGTGTCTTAGCCACTCTATCCAAATATTCCATACCTTACCAAAGAGACAACATTACAACCCATAATAAAGACCTCTTTCGATTCTTCTTTGATCATGTACTATGAGCAATTTTGAGCGTCCGATTTGTGAAATCTTGACGAGTGCATGTATTGACCGACTTGAGCGTACACACGTCCCATATTAAACACTTGAGCGAATTGAGCGAACACCCTTAAAATTCCATTTGTGAGGAAGTCATCGATTTGGCTTGCAATTGAGAAAGAGTAATACGAGCAATGCTTGACGATAGCAAGTCTATGTTGATACTATCATCTTATAAATAAGGATAAGCACAAGAATTTTTCTTTTTACATAATGTTCATTGCATGTACACTCTCGATTCTTTTCGTTGTTCGAGGACAAACAAACCGATAAGTGTGGGGTAGTTGTTTTTCATGTAATTGTTGTGTTTTTCGTAGTATTTTTAGTTAGAATTTCATGTTAATTTTAGTAGTTTTTAATAGAGTTTTATTAAGTTTTTATGTGGTTTTTCTAGTTTTGTTGTTTTTATGTTCTTCTTTTGATTTTATATTTAATTTGGTTGAATGGGTTTAATTACCTTGAGATTTGGTGAAATTCTTAAGTTTTTATGTTCAAAATTCCTATTTTATAGGCCAAGGCATTAAGGATCAAAATTCAGGCCAAGAGAGGCTCAAAAATGCCCAAACATTCTGGAATGCTGGCCTAGCCTCGCGCCCTCTCGCGCCACCCGGCGCCCCACCCGGCGCCCCGCCTCGTGCACCCTCGAGCCCGCTCGCGCCCAGCCTCTCCAACAGCAGCGCCCCTGGGTCAAACTTGGGAATTTTAAGCCTCTAAGGCTATTTTGGCCCATTTAATCCCAATTAAATGTAATATAAATAGGAGACTTCTTTCATTTTGGAAAACACCTCTCATTTTCTCCCAACCCAAGCATGGGTTTGGGATTAAAAATCCTTTCTCTAGTTTTTAAGATCTAAATTCTCTCTCTTAGGTTTTAGAGATTCAATTTCAAGTTTTGATGTAATTTCTTTTCTAGATTTAGATTTACTTTCATGCTTGGCCTTGGGTTTGTAAGCCTAAAAAGAATCCAAATACTCCTTTGGATTGTTACTTTTGATGTAATTACATTCAAGCTTTGTTTTATTTCCTAATTCAAGTAAGTTTCCTTTCAATTTCATGTTTTATGCTTTAATTCCATGCTTGTTCTTCATTTCCATGCTTTGTTCTTCATTTTATGCTTTTTGTCTTAGCACCTTGAATTCATGATGAAACATATGGATTGACTATGGAATCTATATGAGTGACACATCTAGATCATAGATCGGCTCTTGGATCGTCTTGATTTTGAGATTTTGCTGTGCTTTATTTGCAATTTTAGTTTTATGCATAGTTTTAGGATAAATCTTAGATCTACTCTTTGTTGCTTGTTATTTTCCTTAAAGTTTTGAACTTTCTTGTTAATTTCCATTGCTCTTTACATCCATGCTTTCAATTTTTGCTAATTTGCATTATTTGAGTTTTTATGCATAGTTGTACCTTGTGCTTGCATGCTTGTACTTGGTGAAAAGTTGCATTTTCTTGCTTATTTTCTTTATTGCTTTGCATTTTCATATTGAGGCATCCGACGAGGCATCCTACCAATTTGCACTTTCATTTTTAGGATAGTTTAGCTATTTTATATGCTCTATTTTCATTTTCTTTCTATTTTTCAAAGCTTGAAACACATAGATCCTTCAATCGAATCGAATTTCGATAATACCGAGCCATGAACCCGATGATATATTCATCACCACTAAAACTATGAAAACAAAGACGACCTTGGTTCTGCCCATGAGAAGATATAATGGCATGGCAACGATCGGTACCACCTCAACGGGACCTCATCCAAGGTCATTAAGAACATGCAATGATATGCATATATATTCTTAATTGTTTGGCCAAACTGACCAAATCGCTGGTTTAAATCGGAACCATAACTACCAGTAAGGTGGTCTGGTTCTGGTTTGAGGTAATTAAAAATGTGAACAGGCGGTTCAAACCACCGGTTTGTATTTTGTATTTGGTTTTTTATATACCTATAAATATTTATTTTCTAAGTCATTTTTCTAATACCAAACTTGTTCGATATTTTGAATGGGTGGTCAACAAGAAAAATACTTTATCTTATAAGTAATAGCCCCATGATTGCAATGAAGATATTAGCCATTCTTAAATCTAGCAATGATTCGATAAATTATTAATAAATTATGTCTCAGACTCTCTCAGGTAAGTAAGATAAGAGAAAATTATGTGCACTTTGATTTTATGATAAGGAGTTAAAATTTAAGTATACAACTTAATTCAATTCTTTTAAAGTAACAATTTCAGATTTTAAATTCGAGTGTTTAAAAATTGTACATTCTCACCCCATTTCAAAGTTCATGAATCACGTATGCTTCTCATATATATAATTATTTGAAATTAAAATTTCACATTTTAACTTCAAATACTTGAAGATAGTTTATGTCAAATTTTTTATTATTTATTTTTTGAATTTAGACAAAGTGTTATTTTTACTTTATCACTTAATCTCATAATATTTTATAAAAGACTAATAATAAATATAGCAAAAAAAAATCAAAGATCTAATTTTTTTTAAACAAAGACTCGGCTTAAACCAGCTAAACCAAACAGTGAACCAACGGTTCATAAACCACCGGCAACTAGTCAGTTGCAGTTTGTCATTTATTGACAAATCGAATCGGTGGTTCGAACCAAAGACCGTCGGTTCCAATTCTTGGACATGTCTAGATTCGCGTCAGTCGTGTCGAGCATGTCCATATAATTTTGATAATGCCCTAAGATCTGGGTCAATGTTGCCTTATAAGGAGATATCGATGAGACTTTTAATTTCTCAATTAATTTCTCTGAAAGGAGTTGAGTAGACAGAGGTGACTTATCACCGCATACCGAGCTGAGACTTTGGATGGATCAATTTATCTAGTACAAATTTAGTGTGGGGTATACCGATTGATTAGATTCCAACTCAGCAATTTATTGTTTAAGATACTTCAACTCGGCCCGATCATTGCCAATGATCTATTGTGGGGGTGGCATGTACAGCTCGGTCGGGATTCTACTATTAGGGATCTTTGAGGGCTTTGTTGGTCATCTTTCGAGCTAAGTGGGAACAATTTAGGGTGATGAAATGGTCAAGTGCCTCGCCATTGGAGGTCTGTCAAGTCTACTTTTAGAACTCAACTCAGCACCCTCATCAATTCTCCTTTTTCTTGGGTGGACTAGATCCAACTCAAAGTGATCCTAAAGTAGATCGACGTTTGCTTTTATCGCCGATCATAATTTCAGGTGTCAGAATTTCTTTTGTCGCTTCCTTCATTATTTATTTAAATTCCTTAGCGAAACTCGGGTGCTGTATGGATGTTTTACTTGTTCAGGGATGAGATCGTTAGGGCTGGAATGAATGGTTCTTTCCTGACAATCCTTTTTGAAATCTCGTCTAGAACTTTCTAATGGGCTCATCGTGACCGTAGAGCTGACGAGCTACTACTCAAACTTAGAAAGAAAAAAAATATGCCCAAAAATGAAAAGTTGGTTAGCTTCCCATGAATCGGCAAGCCAATTCTCAGCTCCTCATAGTGAAAAAACTGAAAGAACTTGAGAGCTGCAAAGCTGATGTTTAGCTCCTTGAAAATAAAAAAAAATGAAAAACGTTGAGAGCTGGAGAGCTAGTACTATGCTCCTCGAAATTAATAAATCAGAAAAACTTGAGAGTTGAAGAGTTGAACGAATGTGATGGTGGAGTAGCAGTTTCAGGTCAGCTTAGCCATTTTATAGAAGATGTCCTTTACTTGGGTCTTCCTCGAACGCCATTTTGTTTAAGATTAATGTATCAAAACCAAATAAAATAATAAAAATAAGCACATCATGTATGAAAAATAAGTAAAGCAAATAAGAAACAACACTTAGCTATTTCATTTCTTATTTGAGCTCGGATCAGACTGAACGGGATCTTAATAGAAGTGTGAATTCTTGATTACAAACTTTCTCTCTCTAAAATCATATATATGTGCTTGCTGTCTCTAAAAAATGTGGATCTCCTATGTTTCTCTCTTGGAGAGGATATTTATAGATTTTTTTTTTGAAAACCTAATGGGACACGTGCCACTACATCATTGGCTACTGAATTTCTTTGAGAACAAGGTATCCAAACCCTAACACTAATCATGTGCCAGGACGCCACTCTGTCACACTATCTTTATTGTATTTGGATGACATCACTATCGAGACGTACTTTCTGGTCAAGCTCTCGGGATCAGTTGGCTTGGAGGCAAAATTATTGCAATGGCTTGTCGTATGAGCAAAATGATTCGATGAGTCGGATGCAGGCAGACCTCACCTGAGCGACTCGGCTTGGCAAAAAGCATCAAAGAGCATTGATGCTATTGCAACCAAGTGTCTTAGGCATGGATCAGGTCGATAGTAATCCGAGTTGGCCCTGCCAAGTAGATACACTATGAATGGTGCAACGATCGACTCTACTTGGCACTTGATGTGCTGCGGGATGTGCACGACACCTAATGGTGGGACCAGGTCGGCATGCCAGTCCTGTTCGGCTCAGGCGAGGTAGCTCGACACTTGATGAACTAGGGATGTGCGCGACACCTGGCGCCGAGACTAGGTCAGCTCAGCCACCTTGGCAAAGGTGGTGTGGAAGATTTGACCTAAACACATATCTAATGCAAATGCAGTTTGGCTCAGCCAGGTGCGCTCGTCTAGGTGATAAATTTGTGATCGGCTCTACATCATATTTGCATTGAGGTGAGTCGACTCGATAGACTGAGCGTTGCTCGGCACATTATACTGGTTCGTCCGGCACAGTGAGCGAGGTGGCTTGATAGCTCAGGCGCAGCTCGTCACATTATATGGGTACGCCAAGCTCGACATCTCACATTTGAAAAAAAATATTTTTTGTTTTGTGGGCGTGGATGCAATTTCGGCCACGCGTTTTCTAGTTGTCCACATGGACTTCAAGGTAATATTGACTATCAACAGCTAGATCAAAAACACAAAATTACACAATTCCATATTTAAAATAATAGTGTTCGTGTTATATTTTTCTTCAAAAGAACTAGTTATTGTTGTTTTTGTTTCTCATTAAAAATATTTATATGATAGTTTTCAATAATTGCACAATACTTTTTTAATGGGTTGGGGGATAGATTTTTTCTTTCATTCTTTTGATGTAGATAATAATGATAAAAGTAACGAAAGAAAGAATGTACGGCACTATCTTTCACTTGGTGGGGTTTAATAGAGACCATTAGATCAACTTTAGCCTTTTTAAATTAAAAGAAAATCTATGATTATAAATGAAGGGTGGATGGTGCTCTTAAAGTCACCTTAGAATATAGGAAAACTCTACGGTGCCTTTAAGGGCACCATGCCCCCCATCCCCATGCATTTATAACCATAAATCTCTTAATCTAAAAAACTTAAAATTAATCTAATGGTTGTAAATGCACCCCACTAAGTTGGGAATGGTGGAAGTCCCCTAGAATATAAATCAAACAGTTGATAATTGGTAAACCGTAACTTCCCACCAAACCATTATCACGTCACATTCATCTCACTTCCCTTAGAGCATCTCCAATGCTAATCTTTTGATAGTAAATAATTTTTAACACATGTTAATTAGTTAATATAATGTGTATCCACGTGAGATGAATGTTAAAAGAATAAATTTTGATTTCAGAAGTTATCTCCAATGCATAAAGTCTACGACAATAATTTTGTGTATGTGGGCATTTTTTTTAATAATAAAATAAAGAATATATAAATAATGCAGATAAGTTTGACCAACTAGATAAATTTAGAGTTCAAACCGATGGAGTAAAACATCAGTTCCTAGTTTTTCGCTACATCATTCTGTTTAACATTCTTTCAGAAATCAGACAGTGCGATTGAAAGTATTGAGATTATTCTTTTCCATGTCAGCACAACACTGCCTAAGACACTACGCATTGGAGAATAAATTATATGTACTACTTTTAACTTGCTGATATGGCTAACTTTTTATTAAAATAACAGTACGCATTGATGCTCTTACAATTATATACCAACCCCTTAACAGCAATTATCATACCATTAATTACAATGCAAATTAAAAAATCAATATAGTAATCCTCTCGCAATACAAATTACAAAATCATGTCGATCAATTTCATACCTTTGTTTTTCAATTTATATTATTTCATGTTCATGATGGATCAATTTGATTATATATTTTATATTATTTGATCTACATAATGGACGATACTGATCAATTTGAGTACTTTTTTTAGATATTCTTATGAAACTTTAACATTTTACCATATACTACTATAGAATTTTATATTTTATATTATTTTTTATTGTATTTTATGAATTGTATTTTTTTTACTTGTTGGGACTTATACTTTATTTGTTGAGATTATATATTAAATTATATTTTCCAAAATATTATTTTATATTAAATATAACTCACGAGAAAAATATTATTATTTTTTAATATTAAAATAACGTATTCAAATAGTTCATGCAATACACAACGCTATTTACGATACGCGATGTTTGAATCAACAATGCGTTCCGTGATACGCATTTTAAAACACTGGTTTTTGTTAAAAGACCAAAGCCTCATGCATGTGCATGGAAAGGAGGCTGTGGATCACCAGCAGATGAGCAGCACCAACAAGAGGACAAATCCAGCTCATCCCATGCACAGGAAAGCATCCATGCACCTGCTGTAGAGAATTACAAAGGCAACGGATAGAAAGGACATTAGTTGGCACAAAACTTGTGGCTATGGATCATTGACAGCTAGAACATCTAGATTGTTCCATTATCTGTATAAATAAATATAGTGTGCAGCTGTGTAAATCAATGAAAATAAAATTCGAATTTATCTGTGTGTTTTGCTAACCCTATCTATGAACAACAACAACTTTATGTTTGCTTTTCTTGTTTTTCCTTTTATGGTACCAGAGCACATGGTTTCCCTTTTTCCCTCAAAAGAGACTCAACTTTTTCATTAAAAAGGTTTCAGATTTTTTTTATCACCTGTCGTTTTCATGGATACATCCTCTTCAAATAATGTTTTGGAGCCTGTGGTTCAATTACAAACACAACTAGTCACTGTCAAACTAAATGACAGCAACTATCTGCTGTGGGAACAACAAATCCTCACTGCATTAAGAGGATATGGATTAGAGGGCTACATTACAGGAGATATTGAAGTCCCGGAGAAATTAATTGCTGCACAAGATGGTGAAACACCAAGGATGAACCAAGCCTATATCAACTGGATCAAGTAAGACCAGCTCATTGCCTCTTGGCTTTTATCTTCACTCTCTGAGAACCTACTTGTCACCACTGTTGGTTTGAAGAGTGCCAAATAGATATGAGACACTCTGAAAGGAGACTTTGCCACACAGAGCTCTGCAAAGGTTATACAACTCAAGATGCAGCTTCAAACCCTCAAAAAGGGAAATCGCTCCATTAGAGATTATTTCAATAAGGTCAAATCGATTTGTGACATGATCTCTATTGTAGATGAAGGTATTAAGGAGACAGATCAAGTTTTGCATTTGCTCACAGGACTGGGACCAGAATATGATCCAGTAATTGTTTCTCTGACCACAAGGACTAAAGCTTGTAGCCTTATGGAGGCTTACTCTGCCCTGATATCTTAAGAAAGCATCATTGAAGGATCTGAAGCCATCACTCACTCTGTGGGACCAGATAACTCTCATTTTTCTGTTAATATGGCCACTCAGTCTCAAGGAAATAGAAGGACCTACAACAACTCAAGTGCCAGAGGCAGAAATAACTCAGCTAGAGGAAGAGAGACTTACTCAAGAGGAGCTGGGAATGGTTCAAGAAGAAGAGGAGGAAGGTTTTCTGGCAATAACAGGCCTAAGTGTCAAATTTGTGGTTATAATAACCATACTGTAGAAAAGTGCTATTATAGGTTTGACACAAACTACTCAGCAGCTTCCTACACTAACATCAATCATGCAAGCACCAATGCCACTCCTTCAGCTCACCTAGCTAGTTTTGGAACTAATGCTTCAGAATGCGGCCAAGACAGCCTCTGGTATCCAGATTCAGGAGCCACCAATCATCTCACCTATGATTTTGGGAACTTGAACATGGCCTCGGATTATCAGGGAAGTGAAAGAGTTCAGACAGCAAATGGAGCAGGTATGAACATTTCTCATATTGGTTCTTCTATGGTAAAATCCCCCTCTAAAAACAATCCCTGCACCTTTATGCTAAACAACCTATTACATATTCCTGATATAACCAAGAATCTCATAAGTGTACCAAAATTTGCTCAAGATAACCAAGTGTTGTTTGAGTTTCATCCCTTTGTTTGCATTGTGACGGATCTAGAAACAAGGGAAACACTACTCCAAGGGAGCCTTAAGGATGGTCTTTATAGCTTCCATCTTAAGCAACACAATCAGGCACCTCACTACAATCTTCAAACCAAATCTCAGCTGCACCAGCCTTCTGTATTTTTAGCTACAATAACTAAGGACCTAGATTTAGCCATTTGGCACTCTAGGATGGGACACCCTTCTATTGATGTTGTTAAGAGGGCACTCAAACATTGTAATGTTCCTTTCATTAATAATAAAGCTGAATCTTTATGTGCACCATGTCTTGAAGCTAAAGCACACAAACTCCCCTTTTCTGATAGTGTTACTGAATACAGTCATCCCTTTGATCTTGTGCATAGTGATGTATGGGGTCCATCTAGAGTCATTTCTCACTCTGGATTTAAATATTATGTTAGCTTCATTGACCACTTTACAAGGTTCACTTGGTTTTATCTCTTAAAGCAGAAATCAGACTCTAAATCAGCCTTTTTTCATTTTAAGGCTTTGATTGAAAACCAATTTGGCTGCAAGATCAAAGCATTACAAACTGATGGTGTGGGGGGGGGAGGGGAATTTATTGCCTTAATATCTATTCAACACAGAGTTTCCTGTCCCTACACCCCCCAACAAAATGGTTTGGCTGAAAGAAAACACGGGCAAATAGTTGAAGTAGGTTTATCTCTAATCTCACAATCCAAAATTCCTGTCATGTATTGGGATGAGGCTTTCACAAGTGCAGTCTTTCTGATAAATAGGTTGCCTAATAAAACCTTGCATTTCAAAACTCCTTTGGAGGTCTTAACTGGGAACAAGCCTGACTATTCCTTCCTCAAATCTTTTGGCTGTCTTTGTTATCCATTATTGAGGCCTTACAATGATCATAAGCTCCAACCAAGAAGCCTACCTTCAGTGTTCCTAGGTTACAGCCCACATCACAAGGGTTACAAGGTCTTATTGCCTTCTAAGAAAATAATAATCACAAGGCATGTGATTTTTGATGAAACTGTTTTTCCCTTCCAACACAATAAGCCTCTCATGCCATGTTCTGCTTCTACTTCACCTATATCACCTACGTCTCCTTTACTTATCTCATAAGCTCCACCTTTAGCTTTATAACAAACACCACAGCCACTTACACCACCACACCATTCCCCTATCTTACATCCTTCTCCTGTTCATACACAGTCCATTTCACCTACACAGTCCACATCCACTACCTCATATATTCCAGGGGCACTATTACTATAGACTTACCTATTGAGAATGTTCATACTTCTGCAACAGATACACCTAACAATCTTGATCAAGCTACAGGTACACATCATATGATCACCAGACCAAAGGCTGGGATTCACAAACCAAAGGTTTTGTTTGCTGCAAGCTCAGAAGAAGTTGAACCTCAAAGTGCACTCAGTGCATTATATGTCTCTGCTTGGAAAAAGGCAATGAAGGATGAATTTGATGCCTTGATCAAGAACAAGACTTGAAGCTTGGTTCCTGCTCCACACAACAGGAAAATTATAGGTTGTAAATGGGTGTTTAAGCTTAAAAGGGATCCTCATGGTGCCATTGTCAGGCACAAAGCAAGACTTGTTGCTAAAGGGTATAATCAGGATCCAGGATGGGACTATACAGAGACCTTCAGCTCTGTTGTCAAACCAGGAACCATTAGAGTCATCTTTTCTCTTGCACTAACTTTTGGATGGTCTTTCAGGCTAATTTATGTGGACAATTCATTCCTTAATGGGAATATTGACAATGAACTCTACATGGAGCAGCACCTTGGCTTTGAACAAGCCTCAAACCCTCCTTTGGTCTGCAAACTGCACAAGGCCTTATATGGGCTTAAGGAAGCCTCCAGGGCATGGTCCAGTAGGTTTGGTGAGGTTCTAATTGAACTAGGTTTTCATGTTTCATAGGCTGACATATCACTCTATATCAGACACTCATCCTCTTCATATCTTCTAGTCATGGCATATGTGGATGATATAATCATCACAGGAAGTTCTAATAAGGATATTGATCACTTGGTACAACAACTTAAGAATCACTTCCCCATCAAAGATCTTGATCCACTTAATTTCTTCCTTGGTATCCAGGTTTTACACAATACAGATGGCTTATTTCTCAGCCAGAGACAATATGCTGCAGATATACTCTATAGGGCTGGAATGAAGGGGGCAAAAGGACTTTCCACTCCCATGGTTTCTCATCCACTCCTATCAAAGGATCATGGGCAGCCTATTCAGAATGAACACCAATATAGAGAAATTGTTGGAGCACTGCAGTACCTTACCTTGACCAGGCCTGATATTTATTTTGCAGTCAATAAGGTAAGTCAGTTTATGCAATCTCCTCTGGACTTGCATTGGCAAGCTGTGAAAAGGATATTGAGATATATTGCTGGAACAATGGATTATGGGCTTAAATTAACCAAATGCAGCAACTTCAAAATTACAGCCTTCTCAAATGCTGACTGGGCATCTGATGTGGATGACAGGAGGTCAACCTCAGGACTATGTGTGTTCTTAGGGAACAATCTCATTTCTCGGAGATAAAAAAAAACAGCCTACTGTTTCTAGATCAAGCACAGAAGCTGAGTATAGGAGCTTGGCCATAGCAACTTGTGAGATAATGTGGGTGCACTCTCTCTTCAAGGAATTAAGGATACATCTGATTCAGCCTAGTCTTGTATGGGTTGATAACCAAGGAGCCATTGCACTTGCTTCCAATCCTGTGCACCATTCAAGGACTAAACATCTGGAATTGGATTTGCATTTCATCAGAGAGAAGGTAATGAATAAGGTTATCTCTGTCAAACATGTTCCAGCAATTGATCAAAGAGCAGACATTTTCACCAAGGCTTTGTCTGGATAATTCTATGCAAAGATGAGGGATAAGCTGTTTGTAAGTTTAGAAGGATGCATAGAATTGAGGGGGCATGTTAAAAGACCAAAGCCTCATGCATGTGCATGGAAAGGAGGCTGTGGATCACCAGCAGATGAGCAGCACCAAAAAGAGGACAAATCCAGCTCATCCCATGCACAGGAAAGCATCCATGCACCTGCTGTAGAGAATTACAAATGCAACGGATAGAAAGGACATTAGTTGACACAAAACTTGTGGCTATGGATCATTGACAGCTGGAACATCTAGATTGTTACATTACCTGTATAAATAAATGTAGTGTGCAGCTGTGTAAATCAATGAAAATAAAATTCGAATTTATCTGTGTGGTTTGCTAACCCTAACTATGAACAACAACAACTTTATGTTTGCTTTTCTTGTTTTTCCTTTTAGTTTTTACCTATACTAATCTCTTTCTTTTTGCCTTATATCTTTATTATTTTTAAATCTTCCCAATAATACTTTCAATTTATCCTTATCATTATTCTTCTCATTCTTAAGTATCCCCACATAGATATTTGACATATGAACTTTAATTTTTATTTCTTATTATAATTCTTAATCAATGATCGGTTCATGTGTATAATTGAATTGAGATATCAAGTGGGGTTTTATAAGCCAGCGAAGATGAGTTGTGGTAATTTTTGAACCTTTCACAAAGACAAATGACACTCTTTCCTCAGTATGTGTATTTTATTTTTTATTTCATAAATTAAAAATAAAATAAACTTTTGATTTTTTTGTTGAAATTATTTTTTTTCAATCTTTCTCTTTGTGCATCTGATTTTTTGCTTTGACGAGATTTTCTAAAATTCTGAAAATGCACGATTGTTCTATGTAATTTAGGGTTTATTCCATAAACCTCAAATAATTATTCAGATGAAATTGACCTTTATTTTTGGAATTCATAATGGTTCGTGATTCAATTTTTTAAAATCTTTGTTATGAATTTGTCCCCATTATATTCCCCTGCTTATTTAAATTCTTATTACATATTGATTTCTTGTTTCATAGGTTAGCTAACTAATTTGAAGATAGTGCATATATTTATTTGATTTGTTAATATTATTTACAAGATGAAAATGCATGATACATTTGAGATTTTTGGTATGATACATTTGGGATTTTTGGGATTAATTTAGTGGATCTCAAATTGTATTCTGATATGTTATTACATAATTGGAGATTTTCCACTTATTTAAATATGTGTACTTTTCTTTATTATTTACAAAATATAATTTTATCTTGAATAAAGTTTGTTGTATATTTTATCAAATCTAATACTCTCACCGTTATTTTTTATTAAAACCTTTCAAATAATATAGTTTTAGAAAAAGTCTATACTCTCATCTATTTGTTTTTAATTTTATTTTATTATATTAATATTATACAACAGATAAATACCCCATTACGTTCGTGTCATCAAAATTTAGGAATGGTCAGTTTTATATTTCAATATCAAAAGTAAAAATAGAAAATAATTGAACACTCTATTATGACAAAATCGATAAATGTGTTAATAGAGTTAATAATATTTTTTATATAAAAAAAAGTTACAATGTATATTAATTAATAAATTTTTATTTATTATTATTATTTATTTATTCTTAAAATTTATATATTTTTACACTTAATATTATAATATATGCTTTTATATATGCATAGGCTTAGTAAAAAGATAATATATATATATATATATATATATATATATATATATATATATATCAAAAAGCTGATAATTGTTAAACCTTGTTAAACCGTAACTTCCCACTAAGCCATTATCACATCACGTTCATATCACACTTCCCTTACAATTAATACCAACTGATCCCTTAACTGCAATTATCGTACCATTAATTACATATAAGCACCTCTGAGTCAATACCTCAATCAAAATAATACATCAAGAAAAGTAATTCTTCATCTACGTCCCATCAATGACGTCAAAGTCCAAACCAAGCTGTTTGCTCTTACTCATGATCACGACTTTCTTTTTTCTTCAATTGCTGAAACGCGTTTACTGCTCGGAGTTTGAAGTCGGTGAGAGAAAAGGATGGATCGTCCCACCGGCAAACGACACTGAAATGCACAATGAATGGGCTTCCAAATTAAGGTTTAAGGTTGGCGACACAATTAGTAAGTACTTAAAAAACTTAGTCCAATATTTAACGTCTTGCTAGGTCGTAATTAGACGTAATGTTTTCGATAGATTTTTATCATGTTACGTATTGTCAATTCAATTTTGGTATTATATCATGTATTTCATATCATCAATGCATTTCAAATGTAAATATTATATTGGCGTAATGACTTATATAATCTTAATGCAACAACTATAATATCAATAATTTGATGTGTGCAAACCATTTTCGTGCTGATAATTATTCCATCTATACATGTGAATTATTAAAATGTTTTATAAATTGTGGTACATATGATAATGTAACAATTTCCGTTTCATTAGGGTTCAAATACAAGAAAGACTCGGTTATGGAGGTGGACAAAAAAAACTACAAAGAGTGCAACTCGGACCGTCCGATTTTCTTTTCCAACACCGGGAACACAATGTACACCCTCGACCGGTCCGGTTTTTTCTATTTCATAAGTGGGGCAACCGGGCACTGTGAGAAGGGGCAGCGAATGATCGTGTGGGTTATGGCGCAGGATGTTTCGCATAGAACCTCACTCGCTTCCAACAATTATGCGGTGTTATCGTATGGAGTCCTTGTAATATTGTTTGGTTTTCATTTTGTTTATTTCCGGTACTAGACGATTTGTGTTTTGCTTAAGTTTCCTTTTATGTTTTGTTTCTGGGATTATTTAATATTTAGTTTTTGCTTTAAATCTTGGTTTGTACTTGTGTTGATTTGTGGGTTTTAGGGGTTGCTATTGTGTTTTGTTTCGGTTTCCATGCATTAACAAGTCTACTTATATTTAATTGTCTCCTGGCAATTGTTCTACTTATGGAAGTCCATGGGTTACAGATCTTGATTTTTCATAGCTCCAATTTCGAAAAATAAATATATATTCAGTGATCTATATAACTAGTTTAAGACTCGCGGGTTGCATAAAATAAATTTGTATTAGTGATACAAATGATGTTGCACAAAATATTTTCAACCATTTTCGATTTTTTTTTTATGTGCTATTGATGTTTGACACCAAATCGATCCATTATAAAAATTATAAAATGACACTTTTCAAAACTTCATGATTACAAAAATAAAAATATATAGAAGACTTAGTGAAATGTACTAATATAAATATTTCTAAAATTAAAATACTAATTATTATTTGTGATACTAAATCATAATTAATATCCTACCAGTTGTCCACTATTGAACATGAGATCGTGTTGTATTATTGATGTGTAAATATGCATGGTTTTTAGGGACTTTTATTGACATATTTGTGGTCTTCATGCGCTTGAATTACATATTTTTGCCTTATTTTGTATTATCGAGTGAATACTACCTTGTTGAGTTTTTGTATAGTTTGGAGTCTTTTTGCGCGTATTTTACAACATGATGAGGACATGAGCTGAGCTACGAGTCTGCTCCCATTTTGTAGGCGACATAAACTTGGTGGTGTCGCAGGCGATTTATCTAAATGCATAGAGATTCTAGAAGCAGTATCAGATTTCTTGATAATATGACCATGTTGGTGTGAGTGTTGCAGAGCAGGATTGGAAAAAGAAGCAGAACAACACAACACAACAGAGTAGCAGGAAGACGATATGACCATGGTGGGGTGGTGGTGGTGGGGGGGGGGGGGGTCGTCTAAGGAACGACATGATCATGTTCTTGATGGTGTCGTTGTACAGAAAGAACCACGACATGACCACCACGCTGGTGTCGATACTGGTGTCGCGACGAAGCAGAACAAATTCCTGACATAATAATTAGAAAAGTCTTTTGGGTGCAATACTCAGCCCGTGTGCGTTTGATTAACATAATTAGGGTACAAGAGATATAAAAGAGAGGGGGAGGTAGCTGGTTAGACAGACGGCTACATACTAAAACGGAGAAGAAACGTGAAGAAGGGGGACACCAAGTGATAGCAGCACAACAGGCCTTTTCTCTTCTTTTCCTTTCTCTTTATTCTTGTTTACCATGGACGTCCTACGTGGCTAATTCTTTCTGTTGCGTTGGTTGAAGACGATTGAAACCTTGAAGATTATGCTGTGAGATCGAATTAATTTATTTATTTTCAATTTATTATTCCATATATTGATTATTTTGCATGCTAATCTTCATGGTTGTTTGTTTAGTTTATAGATTGGCCACCTATAACTCTATACATGATATCTACTGCTTGATGAATAATATAGTCGATTTAGATTATTTATTTATCATAAGAAGCAATTAAGATAGATAATTAGTTGGATTATGCGTTATCGTTCTTAGGTGAAATAATCGAAAAAGTTAGTAATTAATGGATTATTTATTTACTTCTTGGATTGTTGGTCTCTTGTGATTTTAAAGCTATTATTTGGTTTATTCCGCACGATTTTGGGGATTTCTTAACAATAAGGGTTAACGTGAATGTATTATTTTATGTGACTAATGTAGGAGATAGAATCGTAGATTCAACGACAATTATATAGAATTGTGAATTTATATTTTTGCATCAAGGTCAGCTAGACACTTCAAGGTGAAAATAAATTCAACCAAGGCAATTTTGTCGCATATATGTTTTCATCATTTTCATTGATTTTGGTTTTAATTTATAAATTGTTAGTTTTCTTATTGGAAAAGTCTACGGTGCCTTCAAGGCATCATGCCCCCACCCCCTCATGCATTTACAGTCGTAGATTTTTTAATATAAAAAACCTAAAATTTATCTAATGGGTACTATTGAACCCCATGAAGTGAGGAATGGTGCCGTGAAGGCACCGTAGAAGTTCCCTTTCTTATTTTTATTTTTAATATTTTTAGTTTTATAGATTTTAAAACCAAACCCCTAAATCACATCGCTAAAGAAATTTAATTAAATTCTCTCAGAGGATTCGATCCCTACTCTCGTTACTATAAAATTATTGAGTAGGATTTTATTTGGGTGTCTCAACAGCACTACCAAATTGGCACCACTGCTAGGGAGAATTTTAATTAAATTTTTTACCTTGTGATTTGTATATCTTTTCTAAAGAGAAAAAAAACTAAAAAGAAAATGCTGTCTGTATTTATTTATTTTACTTTATTATGGATGAGTCGATTGCTAAACTAAATGCTCTTATCCATCAATTAAATTCAAGGAGTACATGGTCAGTGGCACCTTGTAGAATATGTGGAACTACAGCCCATGATTGCGATTCTTGTCTATTATTTGGTACGAGTTATTTTAGTTTCCACGAGCACCCGAATATGACATATGGAGATTTTGAAATGTACCAGTATCTGGATCAAAATTATGGAGGCGAGTTTCAAGAGTAGAGGCAGTCAGATATTTTCTATGAACAATCGTCGCTCGAATGAAATACAAATTATATTTCAGGTATGTCATTGGAAGAAATGATCAATCAAATTGCTTCTAATACTTCACAGTTTTCACAGGAGTCCGAAATAAGAAGAGAAAATTTGGAGAATCAAGTGAACCGGTTGGTGACCTCCACTAGTCATTTGGAAGCCCAACCTCGCGAAAAACTATTTTCCCAACCTGAGTTAAACTAGGAGAATGTGAGCGACACGATCGTACAAAGTGGTGAGGAGGCTGAAAAAGAGCAACAACAGCAGCATGAGGCATAAATGAGGTCTGACTCTCGACATGACCATGTCAGTTGCCATGTTGATACTAGTTTCGATGGGCAGAATGCTGAAATTTATAAGAATATGTCTGGTTTTCGACACGACCATGTTGATGAACTTGTGCTTGTTGGTTTATTTGGATGGAATGCAAAAGTTTATAAGATACCAGACTCTCAACATGGTCATGTCAGTTTTCATGTCGCTAGTCACGTTGCTGTGCAGAGTAAAGAAATTGAACAGAATGTTGTATCTGATTCTCAGGGCAATCAACATGTGTCTGCTAATGTCATTAGACAAAATACACATAAGGATTCGATTGAGGTAGACGAGAGTTCACATAAAACTTATTCTCCATTACTTCATGAATATGAGACGACGCCCCATTACCCCAAGAATGTGAGCACCATGATTATGTGGAGCGGTAAAGTCATGGAATATACATGTACGACGCTCTTTTCCTAATCAACTAAGAGATATAAATATCAAATATCTCATAATTCTAATGGTAGCATTCTATCACTAAAATATATATATTTTTTTTTTAAAAAAAAAAACTGACTATCGAGAATTCATATAATTTCTCAATTCGGTTCAAAGATGGATTAGTCAAGAAAGGATATTATGGCGTATAATGTGTTTCATATCCAAAGAAAATCTAAAGCTCAAATGGGCTTACTAGTGGTTATGACTAAGGGTAGGCTATATAGTGGGGCCGAGACGATAAACACGGTTAATTCTTCTAAAAACCCTTATGTGGTTTTATGTATGTGACGTGTATAACATTACAAGTTTTAGAAAAACGACGGTGTATGATGGCACACAACCAAAGAAACGAGCATGATATACAACATATGCTCATAAGCCCAAAAACTCACAAAAAATAAGGTCAAGGGCATCAGATCAATATGTGATGAACCGCTAATCAATTAACGAGTGCAACCATTACGCAATTTATATAAAAAAAATGACCAATTTTTCCATTTTTTTTAAATAAACTTAAAACGTGTTAAAACTATAAAAGTGCATGCTAATATTACTAAAAGAAATCTAAAAATGCAACTTATATGGAAATGCAAAATGGAAACAATTACACCTCCCCAAACTTAATCTCCAAAAATGACTCAAGTGATGCACATGAAAGTAAGAGAAGAATATAAAAGTAAGCTTGGTAAGGAAACTCAATTAATTATCACGCCAAGGAGGTTTCGAAATTGGCCGCAGAGAGCATACAACCGCCATTATCTCATCAAGGAATGTAAATTCAATATAGTCAGGTGAAAGCTTGAAAATATTTTGATTTGTACATTTTTGTGTGTGTTCACTACTGCAGAAACAGCTTTTTACGGCGATTGTAGAGGCTTTTACGACGATTTTGGAACCGCCGTTAAATCCACCGTCGTAGTTCTTTACGGCGGTTGTTCCCTGAACCGCCGTAGAAAGTGAGGCTTTTTACGGCGGTGTTTATTGAACCGCTATAGAAAGTGATGCTTTTACGGCGGTTTAAGAACCGCCGAACGGTGGTGGATTCTACGGCGGTTCTTGAAAAATACCGTCTAGAAAGTCTGTTTCAAGAAAGGACAATTACGACGGTGTTTTAAAATTACCTTCTAGAAGTCTATTTTCCAGAATGAACATTAAAAATACCTTCTAGAAAGTAAGAAATAGAAAAAGAAAAGAAATGAAAGCAGGTGCATTTTGATATATTAATTATTTCAAAAAAAAAAATTAAGAATTAATACTCCAATATAATTAAGAATTTCCATCTATACCATCCATAATTGTCAATGTGACTGACACAGTTCAACACTAACTAATACGTAAGAAGCTTAATTAAACTAAGCATACTACTAATTATTTATGCATTCTTCGAATTACTCGTGCAAGGTTCTCAGAATGTCATCATCATGGAAAAGATGGTACCTGAAACATTGATCATCATCAAAATTATCAGTCTCTAGAGGAAAAAAAAATATTTTGATTGGCTTCAACATATCAAACATAGAATTATATTCCCTATAGCCGATCTAGAATGAATAAACACACTGTTTTATGAGTTTTTCATCCTCAATGTACCTAAAGACATAGCAATGAGATACTGTATGTACATAAACTAGCTTGAAAATGAGATAGCAATGTGATACTGTATGTACATGTATATATAAACTAGCTTGAAAATGAGATAGCAATGTGATACTGTATGTACATGTATATATAAACTAGCTTGAAAATGAGATAGCAATGAGATACTGTATGTACATGTATATATAAACTAGCTTGAAAATGCACCATGTGTGCAGCTTATTGACATTGATAAAATCCATAACATTAACAAAATTAACCGTAAGCCGCTTCATAAGTTTACAGGGAATTCACACTCCTCCAATAAATTTGTCATGTGAGATTAAGTCATTATTAAGCAAAAACTCAGACGACGCGCACACAGACACTTGCAGAATTAATTAATAAATAAAGTAAAATCAGAGCACTAATATCTGCAACAAATGGATGTAGAATCGTAAATCAGAGCACTAATCATTTTCATGTTTTATGTTTCATGTTTCTAAAAGCAGAGATGCAATCAAAAGAAAAGACTTTTATATCTATCTAGGTAACATGGAAGTGAATCTCCAGCTAAGTAGCTAACTGCCTACGGGATAAACAGCAGCATAAAAAATCACCCAAAGGAGATTACCACTGGGATATCTATTAATTTAGATTTACCTTCCTGGTTCCTGCCGCATCACGTTCTCTGATATGACGCTCCAACTCCTCCTTTTCTCTCTGGTCACGCAGCCTCTCTTCCTCAGACTGCAACCAAAAAAGGTTTCTCACTACCACAAATCATTAAGAAAAATAAAAGAGAAAAGGAAGAAAAAAAGACATAGAAAAGATGTAAAGCACTCGCCACTCCGACTTGTTAACATGACTTGAACACTTTTCTATGAGTTGGCTCCCACACAACTATGTTAACAATGGGAGGGCTCTAGCCTCAGCCATTTAAACTATAAATTTTTGTCATTTGCATGATCAAGTACTCCAAATAACTTTTCATGTGATGCTTGAAAAATGATTTTACGAATACTTTGTCTCGTCTCAGTTTTTCAGATGGAGACCCCTTCCATCAAAAGCAAAGTATACCCGTGAATAGTATCCTCTTGAAAATAATAATCCAATAAGCAAACAGATTTTGAAAGAGATTAACATTATAATAGTATCTCAGAACCATCATCTTTATCATGTGAATTCCGGCTTCTTACTCGTCTTTCTTTGCCTCCATTTTTTATTACCTACACCATCAGATTCATTCAAACCAACTCACCTTTGTAATGCAAGTAATACTGATGCAGTATGTTATCATAAAGATAAAAAACCTATACAGATCCTTCTAATAAGAGTATAAGCATGAATACCTCATCATCCATGTTGGGTTTAACTTCTTTTCCTAAACTTCTTGCTTCGAGTTTTCTCCTTTTTAGGCAACGGCACAACAGGAATCATATCGTCGTCCTCATCATCTGCCTCCAAAAGCTTGAAAGTCTTTTGTTTCCGCGCAAGCATCGTCGCTTCCCTTTCTTGTTGTTGATACAGCTAACATGTTACCAAAGAATAGAACTCTATTAGCATTTGAAGATTGAATATACACAGTTAATTTGATGAGAAGAGACTAGCTCACTCACATTCGGCCCTGAATCCTTATGCTCACTCTGGCAAGAGTTTCTTTGGCAAACATGAATGTTTCAGAAGATGATGCAATTCCTTACTCTGTCAGTTGCTTTACAGTCTCGGAGGGAGATGAAGCTTTCTTAGCTGCATTATAATAAAGAAGAAAATTTACTATCCTAATGCTATACATTGAGTGATTGTAACTACAGTACCAGAAAAATGCAAATATGTCCTACAGATAACAACCAAAATACAAAATTCTAGACGTCAAATAAGCATTAGATACCAACTTACACAATGTTATGACAAAATGAACAATAGTTGGCTGAGAAAACCCCAAGATGCAATCAAATGGAAACCGAATATATAATATCAAATGCACCTTCAGCTTATATAGCTTCTAACGGATGCAGCAGGGTGTGAAGCTGATTTGCAGTCTAATGGATACGTCGTCGAGCTCTTCAACCGGGAACCATTCATCGATGGCCTGGACCGAAACAATTCTGCTTAGCGGGACAATGGACATGCCTATGAGTTCGGAATACACCATGTCATTGTCTCTGACCTCGAAAATCAAATATTCCGTCATCTGAATATTTAAAAAAAAAAAAAGGTTAGAATTTCAAGATATAATAGTAGTCCAGAAAAAAAATGCAGCTAATTCAGAAATAGAAGTTAAATGACAAATGAGATTATGCATATTATTGGTGGTAAGTGTGAGAGGCCTTGATTTTCGAATAATGGCAGCCAGCACACAGAAACCAATCCCACCATAACCATAACCAGGCTTAGTTATTATTATAACTATTAAGCTCACAGAAACCTATTTTGATTTCATTTGTTGGTTTTAATCTCTTTTTAGAGTCGAGATTTTCTTAATTTTGTGTATTACAGTAAATTCAAACTCAGTCAAGATTCTCCATTTTGTTTTCAAGTCACGGTCATATTTTAAAATTGAATTAATTATTAATAACTACGAATTTATAATAATTACAATTATTAATTATAATCAATATCAATATAAAATAGGTTGAAGTAATTTAAATTGCATTATATTTTCATTGTAGAACTCACCCCTGACACTAGCCAACGTTGTGCCTTGGTCGCTGCTCGAATCGATTTTAGGTTTGCTGTCGAGAATCTCGAATATCGAGGCAGCTCAGTCTTTAACTTTGTTAACATTCGGAACCTGTGCACTCGCTTGGGAAACTCCGGTTGCTGACATTGTCAGGGCGAGAAAAACCTACACTTTTTCGTGTTAGATATATTTAACAAAAAAAAAACAATAATAATAATAATAAATTTTGAATTACCTTGAACACTTCTCCAAACGATGCTTTACTGTGTTGAATAAGGACAGCTCCGATGTAGAAACAAAGGGCTTGGGTGCAATAGAGCAGAAAAGTGCCTGCCCCGAAACAGGCTCCGGAAACTATTCCGAGCCTGACCCCACTCCTTAACGGGCCTGCGCATTTTTGCTCGTACGTTTTCATCACCTTGTCCTCTGCACTAAACGATGCCACGGTCTACTGACGGCATCGCCCGCTACTTGACTTGCCTCTTCATACATGATCTGTGTACATTACTTGCAAATAAGTGATTTATTGTGGAAAAGCAAAAATTCAAAAAATCAGAAAAAAGAAAACAAAAGAAAAGAAACCTTAGCATCAGCGGTGAAGCCTTTCATGTACTTCATCTGAAAGAAACCTTGAAAACCAATGAAGGGCAGAACAGCCAATATTATAATAGCCATCAACCAATTAGCTGTAAATGCTATAACAAGCCCCGCTACCACTGTTGCTATATTTTGTACTATTAATCCCAACGCATCCCCGACCAGGCTTCTTACCGTGGACGCATGGACGCATCCGTAGACAATCTTGCCCGAACTGCACCACTGCATCCGCATAATATCATTTTCAGTGAACTAATAAAATACTTAAAAACCATAAACACCCTCTAAAAAAATTGTAAAGAAAAAAAGTCAGCGGACCTTGAGTGGGCAGGATGGTCGAACCAGCTAATCTCCTGGTGCACGACCTTGTGAAAAGTCAACGAACGGATCCTTTGAATCAATCTGCTATTTGAATTGGCAGTGATGGAGTTCCGGGGTGTGTGCCAATACTCCAGAGGCTCCCAAGCTCGTCTCTTAAGAAAATCGCTC
>BMAC01000333.1:687861-704973 GCA_014905375.1 Phtheirospermum japonicum | reverse complement strand
GTTGTCATACCCCCACTTTTCGGGCTCTTGTTGTCTACGGCTATCAAGATATTCTTCGAGCCTCTGCACGAGCTGAAGAAGGATACAGAGTTTTGGGCCTGATGATGGTCATTGCTAGGGGTAGGCTCCATGGTGGCCCTACTGGCGCAAAACTATTTCTTCGGGATCGCCGGTGGATAATTGTAAAATAAAAACATATTACACCTGAAAAAAAATGAAAATTAAAAAAAAGAAAAAGAAAAAACAGATATACAAACGAAACCCTGATTACAGTCTCGACGGAAAACAAGAGAAAAAGTAAATAAATTACCATTAACATAAAAATCGAGACGGTTGGACTGAGTTTTAGAGGAAGGTTGAGGACGCCCTCGACGAAGCATCCGTTCTTGCCGAGCACCTCGAGGGCAAATCGGTGGCGTTGGAAGTCGTAGAAGATGCGGGCGTGGTGGCTTTTCTCAGATGTGTAAGAACCTGAGGAGCTTTCTCGACGAGCTCCTGGACGTAATTCTCGCCGGCGTCGTACACTTGGCGTGAGGAGGGGAACCGGCTTAGTCTTGGCGGAGGAGGGGAACCGACTAAAATTGGGGATTTGGGGATTTCTCGTCGTAGAATACAATTGGGGATTTCTCGTCGTAGAAGAATACCTCGTCAAAATTGAGTTATTGTAACAAGAAACTAATTGCACCAAATCTAACACATTTTACGGCGGTCGTTTGTGAACCGCCATTAAATTTAGCTGGCCACCAATTTTTATGTCGGTCCAAAGACAACCGCCGTAGAATGTTAAGGTTTTTACGGCGGTTGTTTGATAACCGACGTTAAAATCAGCTGGCCTCCATATTTTACGTCGGTTCTATAATAACCGTCGTAGAATGTGTGCGAGAAAGCGGGCGCCGAAAAAGAAGCAGCCCAGCCTCTTCTAGGTTTTAACGGCAGTTTTCTAAAAACCGCCGTAGAATGTAGGAATCTACGGTGGTTTTAAAGTACCGCCGTTAACTGATGGATTTAACATCAGTTTTTTGGAAAACCGCCGTAAAAACATATTTAACGGCGTTTTTCCAGAACCACCGTGGATAAGGCACCGTAGAATCCTGTTTCTGTAGTAGTTGTTTTTTTGTTTGTTTTTGCATTTTATTTTGTGTGTTATAATGGTTTTTAGGTCGTTTTTCTTCTTTTTAGTATTTTTGTAGGTTGTTTTGTTTTTATCCCGTTTAACACTTTTTCTCTCTCGTTTCTTAAGTTGCCGTTCTAATTACGCCTAATTCTTTTTTTCATCTTCGAAATGATAGAAACCGAATGAGGGACGCAGAGTTACCATCAATCGACACGTCGTTGATGTCGTCCGTCGACGTAGCACCGACACCGACGTCGAAAGCAACTGTCGATCGTCCTACTGAGGTTTTCCAGCCTTCGCCGATCGATGCCGCCCGTCGACGCGACATCGACGGGCAACACCAGCAAAGTCAACGCCCTTGGTCGATCGACAGGCCGAGAGCCGCGTGCCACCATCGACCGACGGTCGGCGTCGACTCCAGAGATACCGTCGATCGATGCAAATCGATGGTCGATCGACGGTCATCATATGACATTTCTCTTCAGACTACGAAGACGCGACCGACTTGGATGAGAACCTCTTAGGGTTGACAACCCAAGAGTGTTCTTTATTTCTTTCATTTTCTCTTCCCTTTCCCGTTTCAAATTCTAGTTTTTCAGTTTTAGTAGATTGTTAAAAATTGCTGCTCGGACGTTGGACGTATATTAGTTTTTATTCATGCATTTTCTAATTCGAACGTTGACACTTTCCATTTCCGTTTAGTAAGCTCTCAATTTCCCATGTTTTACTATTCCAAATTTATGTTTCATTTGATTATGTGTTTCTTGTTGGATTGTGATGCTCTTGTGTTGGTAGTTAAGTTTTATGTTGAATTATTGAACTTGTTGATGATAGCTGGTTAGATTCACGGGTCTAGTGCCTAGAATCGTTTAAAACCATCAATTGGGATTGTTGGGTGTTTAATCTACAAGTATGGATTGACAACTCCAGCTCATAGATTAAGTGTTCGATAAAATGTCAATTGATCGTGGAGATAATTCTAGAGCCCTAGGCCCCCCGTTTTACTAATTTTTTTTAAAAGTTTTTGATTTTATTGCTCGTCGTTTAAGTCAATGTCTTGGTTACCATAATTTTAGAAACCGAACTTGATCGAGTGTTTAGATTAGCTTTTCGTTATTTTCTCTTTCGTGAACCAAACGCGAAAATTACCTCCGATAAGTCTTCCTCGAGAGATTCGAGTCGAGTCAAACTTGCCACTTACAATTGCTATGTTCTCTTGCGGACGAGATTTTTATTTTAATAAAAAGTGAGTGTAAAAAAGTTTGATTCATATTCAAAGGTCTCTTTTCCAACACGCTTGAGTCGCTTTCTTTTGGCCGAACCTAATATTTTCAAGAATTTAGCATAGAGAGGTACTTGTTTGATAGCTTCTAATAGTGAGATATTCACCTGGCACCTCTAGACTGTCTTGTAAATATCTCTGATAGGTCCATCTTTCTCACGTGGAACCCGAGCTTGAGGAAAGGGTGGAGTTGGCTTACACTCAAGAGTTGGCGAACTGCTGTATTTTTCTTTCTCTTTATGCTCACCCAACTATTTAGTACATTCTTTCTGTACAACGACACCTTCAGGGACATTGCAATGTCATGGTTCAAGTATGTATTATTTTCTCTATGTCTCTGTAGGAAGTTGTCCCTGCTCTTTATCATGATTTTCCATGACTTTACCGCTCCACAGAATCATGGTGCTCACATTCTTGGGGTAATTGTTTGTAATCTTTTGTGGTGTTGAAATAAGAAAAGTGGGTTCATGGCTTGGTATTATCGGAATTCGATTCGATTGTAATAGTCAATGTGTTTTTAGCTTGAAACATAAATAAAAACGAAAATAAAATGAAAACTATGAAAATAAACTAGCTAGGAAAGGAAATGCAAGTCGGTCGGATGCCTCGAGCGTGTGCAGAAATTGAAAGTGCAAGCATCATGAAAATAATCAATAACAAACAATGTTTCACCAAGTACAACTAAAACAACCTAAGGTACAACCATGCATGCATGATCATAAAAATCTAAATAATGCAACTTAGCAAAAATTGAAATCACCAATAGAAATAGCAATAAAAGTTGATGTGAAAGTTTAAATCTTTTTAAAAAAATAACAAGAGACGAAGAGTAGATATAGGATTTAACATAAAACAATGCATGAAAATAAAAACCAAAATAAAGCATATGAAATACTTAAAATAAAAATGATCAAGGACTCGATCTATGATCTTGGTGTGTCACTCACCTAGATTCCATGGACGATTCACAAGATCTAATATTTAATTTAAGAGCTAAAGGTAAAAGCATGAAATTGAAGAAAAACATGAAATTAAAGAAAACTTACTTGAATTAAGAAGAGAATCCAAAAGTTTGAATGAAATTACAATCAAAATAAAATCCAAATGAGTACTTGAATTCTTCTTGAGCTTACAAACCCAAGGAAAGCTTGAAATTAAATCTAAAACCTAGAGAGAGAAATTTAATCCCAAACCCATGCATGGGTTGGGAGGAGGTTGTTCTTTACACAAATGAGAGAAGTCTTCTATTTATATTAGGTTTAATTTGGGTTAAATGGGTCAATTCGGGTTTTAAAGGCTTAATTTCCCGGGTTTGACCAAGTTTGACTGAAAGCACCTTGCTAGACCCATGGCTAGCCTTTTGGCTTGAATTAGCTCACTTTGGCTCAAGGTGGCTCGACAATGGCCGAGCCTGGGCGCGCTGGGGCGCGCTTGGCCGGGCGCTGGGCTAGCTGGGCGTGCACCTTGGGCGCTGGCAGGGCACGGATCTGGGCAAGGGCGGGCGCGACTTTGGGTGCGAGGCTGGGCGCCGCTTTGGGCATGAAAATATGCATGGATGGGCGCCAGACTGGCGCTGCCTTAGGCGCAAGGATGGGCACCAGTTTGGGCACGGGATTGGGTGACGCTGGGCGCCAGGTGCTGGGCGCTGTCGGACGAGAGTTGCCCAGGCACTGGGCGCTGTCGGGCGGGAGTTGCGCGCAGGCGCGAGAGTTGCGCGCGGGCACGACTGGCAGCCGCCTGGGCACGGAAATGGGCGTGCCTTGCATGCCCATTCTTGCGCCAAGGGTGCTGGCGCGATTTTGGCTGGTCAAGGCTAGGCTACCATTCCAAAATATTAGCTATTTTGAAACTTGCTCTTGGTACCGATTTGGGCATGCAAATAGGCTGGGCTGGGCTTGAGTTTTGGCCTCCACGCCTTAGCTTGAATTCAAATCATTAAGTCACCTATTAAATGAGAATTTTGAATATCAAAACCCAAGAATTACACCAAACCTCCAATTAACTGAAGCTATTTAACCCAATTAAATATAAAATTAATAAGAAACACGAAAAACAACAAAACGAGAAAAAAAAAATGAATAACCTAACGAAACTCGATTAAAAACCATTAAAAACAACATAAAACTCTAATTAAAAATACGAGAAAAATACCACAATAAAGAATGGATTAAATAATTTTTATAGAGATTTGGAGCGGATATTTTGTCTGGAGTTACATTGTAAACTAGTTTAGAAATATCGTGCTCAAGAAAAATTCAAACTCTTTTTTGGATTTTTTTTTTTTATTGTTGTTGAATTGAATTTAATATGTGAGAGAGTGATACGGTTTCTTAGCTTGATTAGGGGTCTGATTGGTTGAACTGATTTAAACAGTTGATAGTTGGTGACCGATAATTGGTAGTTGATAGTTGATAACTGATAGCTGATAGCTGGTAGCTAATTTTAAATTAATGTTTGGTAAATTAGTTGATTGAAAATTAATTTACACATGATTGGAAAACATAAAATATTATACATAAGAGATAAGAAAAAAAAAAAAAAGAAATAAAATAATAATAATTAACAAAGACTTCCTATAAATATTTTTTCAAGAAAAAGACAAATATAAGAAAAATAATTAAAAAATAATTATAATAATAAATAAAACTTTACTTATGACTAATAAAAATATTTTCATAAAATATAAAGTAATATATTAATTTATATATAAGATATATTTTACAATATAAAATGATAAAAAATGATTTTTCCTAACAAGGTAAAAAACTTATTAGAAAAAGTTATGATTGTATCTTTTTCTAAACATGAGCTTATGAGATAGAATAAAACTATCAAGAGCTTATTTTTTGTTCTTACTAAACAATCTAAAAGAGTTGATTGAGATGGAATAAGATATAAATACTTTCAAAAAATTCAAGCAGAACTTAGATCAACTTCGTACCGGGGGTAATATTAATCTAAAATTAATATAATATTAGAGAAATTTGAAATTAATAGAAATATATTTTTCATATATATTAATGAGAATTCACCCTAATTTGATGATAATCTAAAGTAAAAAGAATGGATAAATTTATGATTGTTACTAGTTTGATTTTTTTAAGACATGATAAGTAATTTCACAATTTATTCATCAAACTTTTTTAACTAAGATTTAAGTTCTATTTAATGCTTATTTAATTGTCAATTAAAATTTTGCCAACAATTTAAAACTTATCCAGTTACCCGAAGCCGAAACCAAAAAACAAATGTTAGCCGAGCCAACCACGTCTCATTCTCATCTCCACCGTTTATTCCCCCGCCACGTCATCAGAAGTCATAGAGTTCACGGCATTGACTACAGCGCTTTTCCTAAACCACCCTTCAAATATTCCCACCGCCATAACCAAAATCAAGCACAGGATTCTAAAATCCTAATCTTAGAATCACCTTTTTTTTTTTTTTAGCAATCTCATTATTTCCAGCCAGACCTATTTTCGTCATTCCACATTCTCTACCAAACCAATAGTAGCAAGGCATACACACGCCCCCATCTCATCATTTTACTAGTAATATTTTCCTCTAACTTCTCTCTCTATCTGAAAAAAGAAACAAAACAAAACAAAAAAACTCTGCTCCTTCAATGGCGACTGGATTGGTCCGACGAGCAATATCTAGGGTCCCGTCCGCATCACCGGCGGCGAGAGCCATCATCTGCCGCGCCCACGCCACGGAGGCCCAGGCTCAACAGGTCGAGCCGAAGGCGAAGCCCACCTCCACCCCCAAAACCTTCCAAATCTACCGATGGAACCCCGACTCGCCGCAGAAGCCCGAACTCCAGAATTATGAAATTGACCTCAAGGACTGCGGTCCGATGGTCCTTGACGCGCTGATCAAGATCAAGAACGAGATCGATCCAACCCTAACCTTCCGCCGCTCGTGCCGCGAGGGGATCTGCGGCTCGTGCGCGATGAACATCGACGGACGGAACGGATTGGCCTGCCTGACGAAAATACCCTCATCGGGCGGGCCCTCGATGATCACCCCGCTGCCGCACATGTTTGTGATTAAGGATTTGGTGGTGGATATGACGAATTTCTATAATCAGTATAAGTCGATTGAGCCGTGGCTGAAGAGGAAGAACCCACCGGAGAATCCGGGGAAGGAGATTCTGCAGAGCAAGGAAGACAGGAAGAAGCTGGATGGCATGTATGAGTGCATTCTGTGTGCCTGCTGTAGCACATCCTGCCCCAGTTACTGGTGGAACCCGGAGTCTTATTTGGGCCCCGCTGCGCTTTTGCATGCCAATAGGTAATTCTGTTTTTTTTTTACCCTATTACTTTTGTGAATTTTTGTGTATTATTGTAGGATTTAAACATTTCTTGCTATTCTTGATTTGTGTGAATACCTATAGTGTTAGGAATTAGTGAAAGGAAAAAAAGAAAAAAGAAGAGTTAGGTCTTAGATGAAGATTGTGAATCAGAGATGGACCATCACACAGCTTTTGGTGAAATGCGTGCTCTGGTCAGTGTTTAATCAAAGAACAGTGATGGACATATGATCTCAATATGATTCGTCAGTTGTTTAGACCCGTTTGGTTGTCAGTGCAGATGTATTGAAATGTTTACTCCTAAAGTAAAGCCTTTATAAATTAATAGCCTTGGACTGCTAAAACTTTTTAATTAGGCGAGATTATCGAGATACTAACTTAATATGTAGCTCCCAAGCCGCGACCAGCAAAAGATATTACTATTTAAGCTAGATTATTAATTAATTGGGTATTAAATTATAAAGGTTTTACTGTATAATATTGGACGTTGCCGATTCTGTTGTTCTTTGCCTCCAGATTGGTTATGTCGACTATGTTCTAAATCTGAGCTGAATGCAGAAATTAGAGTCTAGAGAAGAATAGTTTGCCATTATCTTGGGATAAGGTCGTGATATGTTTTTTTCTCCCTATTTATTCTCAACCTTAAACAACTGCACCGTTTGTTACTCGAGTGTGTGTTTGCCAAAAAATGGCCTATAGTGTTATGAATGTTGTGTCGATTACAAAAGCAATCCTGAGGTTAAGTCTAAAAAATGATTTCTTTCAAAATTATGAATGCCCCCTTGATGTTTGTATATCTTTAACAAATACCCATGAGGGTATTTGTAATTTTTGAGAACGAGTTTTTTTCCCATTTCTAATTATAGACTGAGCCTCGAGGATAATTTTTGTGATTAACCGTGGAATTTTATGACTATTTTATGTTATGGCGCAACATGAACTATTGGGATTATGTGTTACCAGTCATTGCAATGATTGTGGACTGATATGAAAGGTTGTATTAGGCGCCTGAGTGGCACATCTTCTTTTGTATTAGAATGATAAGTTATATTCCCCTTCTTACCGCTTTAAATGATTTAATAGTTACAGATAACCTGGATATGCCTGGAAAGTTTGCTTATTTATTTATACCTTTAGGATGTAGTGGTAAAATTCATCAAGTGTGTACGATTATGGGCACTTGCTTTATCCTTGTGCAGCTCTTGGATATTTTTTAACATGAAAATCTCTAGCATGTGCTTGCCTGCTATTATGAAAATGCACTTGTGTATTCGTTGTGGTCTTAAAAATGGTTGTACCAGTCATAGTTATTGTTTTAAGCTTTATTGGGACTGTACCAAAAGATTCCTGGTTTATGCGAGGTCTTTCACTAGTAGTAGCAGTCAAAGTGACTTAGACTTAATATTGTTGATCTATTTGACAAACATAATGAAGTGCGATTTATATCCATGCTAAATATGGCTTCTGGTACTTTAATACAGATGGATAATGGACAGTCGTGATGAATACACAAAGGAGCGTCTTGAGGCTGTAGATGATGAGTTCAAGCTGTATCGTTGCCATACCATTTTGAATTGTGCTAAAGCTTGCCCCAAGGGATTGAACCCTGGGCAGCAAATTCAGAATATCAAGAAACTCGAGCTCGCGAGCTAAAATGTTAAGAACATGGAGGTGTGAGCAGGTTGTTTGCAGGAATTGTTTTGAAGGAGTTATATGATGTGTTGGAATAATTGAAGCAACTGGATTCTTTTTTAAAATTTTTTTTGTTATTTTTATTTCCGAAAGCTGTCACATTTATACCTTAGAAAAAGGTCCTGTTTTCAGAATAATACATCGCTATTTCGTCTTTGCAGCAGTGTAATCTGGAATTTGATGAATTGATGGGTTTTGTTTGTTAATTTTATTTGAACATAGTGTTGAAGGTTTTTGACATAATTCGTTATGCAATTATGATCTTCCTTTTGCAAAATTCAAATCCTCTTGCAAAAATTCAAATCCTCTTGCAAAAATTCAAATCATTAAATTCAGAATCGACAAACACACACACACCCACAAACACAAACACACACACATTTTATTTATTTATTGGGGTCCATGATATATCAGTGTGAACTTTGGAGCAGGACAAAGGATTATTAGCAATAAAAGTTAATTTTCTATTGACAAATTTTTGCCTCATCATATATTGATATATGGATATTTTTTTACTCATATAATTCAATTGATTTTCATAGATTCCAATAAATTATAATGGAATTTTGTACAGTTTTATACTATAAAATCATGTAGATGTTAATAGGTTTTAGTGGAGTTTGTTGAATATTTTCAAACATAGTATTATGGATTTCATCGGGTTATAATGGAATTTTATAGAAATTCATATCTATGGAACTATGTGGAAATTAAGGATGACAATAAATTCGGTTAAATATGGGACTTGTTCGTGTGACGTGGATGGGATTATATTCCCCGTCGAGTTTTGCGGGTAGTCGTCTTCATTTGAGACTCGCATATATTATTACTTAAATTTTTTTATTTTATTTTTTTAATATTTTGGACCATTTTAAATGTAATAGAGTAGGACTCTTCTTGGTTAAACTTAATGAAAATGCTTATAGTTTATTCCATTTTAATAAGCTCTTTTAGGTTGTTTGGTAAGAATTAAGAATAAGCTTTTGATAGCTTATTTTGCCTAATAAACTCATGTTCAGAAAAAACTACAAATCGTAACTTTTTCTAATAAACTCCTACCTTATTGAGAAAAATCTTTTTTTATCCTTTTATATTGTAAAAAATGTTTTATTTATAAGCTAATATATTACTTTATATTTTACAAAAATATTTCTATTAGTCATAAGTTTATTTATTATTATAATTATTATTTTTTATGTATTTGTCTTATTTCTTGAAAAAATATTCTGGGAAGTCTATATTAATTATTATAATTTTATTTATTTTATTTTTTATAATTTTTTATGTATAATATTTTATGTTTTTCAATCATGTCTATAGTGGTAAATTAACTTTCAATCAGTTATTTTAATCAACTAATTTACCAAGCAGTGATTTAAAATCAGCTACCAGCTATCAGTTGTTTAAATCAGCTCAACCAATCAAACTCGAAGTGTCTGTCATTCTATTTGAACTTTCTTATAATTTTTTTCTCTATATTTAAATAAACCTAAAAATCAAGTCCCGTAATAATTTTTTTTAAGTAATAATATGTGGACGTGTATAAGTGGGTACGGACCGGGTATACGAACCGGGTAATTTAATATTGCGGACGGGGACGGAAACAACTAATGTACCCATTGGGGGGCATTAACGAGCGAGGCCGTGGATAACTTTTTGTGGATTCCACGTACAATTGAGTTTATTTTCAAATTACATACAATTTCAATAAATTACATAAAATTGTATGTAATTTTAAAATAAACTCAATTTTACGAAGCACATCCTTTATCAGGAGTAAAGACCAACCCATATTGCTTAAGGGGTTGTTTGGACTTAGGTTTCGTTGAGATTCTAAATTCTGGTATTCAGAATCTTGAGTATTTAGAATTATATAAATAGTAAGAATCTTTGTTTGTTATAGGATTCATAATCCTTACTTTTTACTGTAGATGTTAAATCATGTCTGAAAAGTAGATAATAGTGTATTATTATAATGTATTTAGTAATATTTAATTTTTTAAATATAATAATGATGTGATAAAAGAGATGAGTGTGGGGTTAGGTGTAAGAAATGGTTGGTTGTGGATTGAAAATTAGAGTCGTAGAACAAACGAGGATTGAGATTCGAAATCTCAGTACTGGTATTCGCAGTTTTAGACCAAAAAACCCGACCCTTTTATGCATAACAATTGAATAACAATAAATCTATACGGATCTTTGATCCAGATCAACATGGATATTATTGTAATATTACTTTATCAATAATTATTTTTAATAATCTAATTTGTAAATAATAAATACTTAAAAATAATATTTAATTTATACTTTATAATTATTTCAATAATTAGATTTAATTTCTACTTAATACTTCCCTTACAATTAATTTATGTTAAGAAATCAATATCCATAGGTAATTAATTATTGTTTTTATATTTTGGCAATTTTTCTTAATTCATCAATCTCTATTTTTTTTTTCGATGCAACAATAGTTTTTCATATAAAATTTTAATATTATTCTCACTACATTATATTAGGATTAGATATCCAAACTCAGTTTTATATCTTTTATATTTGGGTTAATTGCATAGAAAATCACCATCTCTGTTGAATTTGCAAAATAAACCAAACTTTTGTAAGTTTGTAAAAAAAGACATCACCTTTACTACTCCTTGCAAAAAGATGCATGTGTACTGTTCTGGTGCCAAACTTCCAACGTGTTCAGCAATTTAAWTCYAGGTGGCATATAATAAATTTTTAAAAAATAAATAAATTCCACATCACTAAATGACATAAATAAATTCCGCTCACTGCATTCTCAATAAAACAAAACAACAGTTGAGAGAGAGCGTAAAACTCACACCCTCTCATAATTCTAAAAAGTTCACCGAGGACATACATCGAATAGGTCGTATTCATAACAAAAGAGGGAAAAATGAGTTGAAATTACTCAGATTGGACATGCTGCGGCGGAGCTTCTGCGGCGGCGGCGGCCTGAGAGACGAAACTCCACTCCGCAGGGAGAGACGGAAGCGGAGGGTAAACGATGGGGCCACGCCGTATGTCGGAGGGTCGACACTTGCGAGGTCGCGTCTTCATATGATGCTTGGTGGCCTTCTTCTGTGGCTGGGACGAACACTCTATCACCAGCCCACAACCGCCTCCCACCGCTAGTCTCTGCAGCGGTGGTGCTGCCTTGGTTGCGGCGGAGGAGGGAGGAGGAACCACAAGTCTTGAACCAAATATGGTTGATACTGACTTTTTTTTTTCTTTTCTTTTCTTTGGACATGTCGATCTGAATTTGTGAGACAAATTGGAATTTTAGGGTTTACTTTGTTGTGGAGAAATCCTTCAGTGGTTTAGAAATGAAGAAGGGGATATATTGTGTTAATTTTGAACTCAGTGATGTGGAATTTTTTTTTAAGAAATTTATTATATGCCACCAGGAAATAAACTACAATACAAATGCCTCGTTGTGCAAGGAGTAATAAAGGTGATATTTTTTTTTTGCAAACTAAAAAACGTTTGGTTTATTTTGCAATTTAAACAAAGGTGAGGATTTTTTATGCAATTAACCCTTTATATTTATTTCCCTTTTGTAATAACTTTATATAACTCATATTTTTCTTGAATAGAATATTTAAAATTCTAATAATAAGATTATTTTAATTTTTATTATAAATAAAAATTAATTCAACTTATATAGATTCTTTCTAGTTAAATATGATTTTTTTTATATTAGTAGAATAAAAGTAAGATATTGAATTAAGCAAAACTAGTTTAATACCCGTGTATTACACGGGTTATCAAAAGATAAATATAAAAAAATATTTGTGATGATAGAGAGTTTTAAATTTAAAATAAAATTTTCAAATGATGCATTCTCAACCTGTGTCTTATAGATGTCTAATATATTTATTAATTATTGTAGTTATTAAACAAGTTAATATCTTAATATTTATATTAAACTCGCTGATAATCTTATTTACATACTCACAAAACTTCAATAGATGTCACATTCTCAAGTCGTGTCTAATCTTTATTTATTAATTATCATTATTATTATTAAATAGAAAATTATTATTTACATACTTCAAAAAATTCAAAAGCTATCATACTCCCAACCCCTGTCTAATATTTATTTATTAGTTATTATTAAGTTATTTAATATATTAATATATATATTAAATTCGTTAATAATTATTAGTTACATGATTTGAAAATTTCAAAAGATGTCATACTATCAAGTGTTTTATTGTACCAGTGTCAAATCAATATTTATTAATAGTAATTATTATATAATGTTATTGAGTTCATTATGATAATTAGGTACATACTTAGATTATTGAAAATAACTCGTGATTTAGCTACATAGAATAATTGAAATTCTAAAAATAAAATTAATTTAAATTTTATTATAAATACAACTTATTGGAGTATTTACATAAATAGTATTTTTGTAATTAAGGTTATTTTATACATAATTTACCTTTTAATTAAAATAACTAATTTAGATTTTTTGTACTAATTATATATGATTTATTTATATTTTTATATTAATAGAATAGAAAGAGAATATGAATTGACTAGAAGAAAAATATTGAATTAGACAAAATATAATATAAAAAAATTAAATTATTCAAAATATAATAAAAGAAAATATTAAATTTGAGAACTTACAATATAGTAAAACTATTAAATTAGGTATATATTAGGCTCGTAAGCAAGCGAAGCACAAAATTTTTATTTGTCAAACAAAGCATGCAAAGCAGACACATAAGTTATGAGAATTTTGAATAAATATATAAGGGTGATATATATATATATATATATATATATATACAGAGAGAGAGAGAGAGAGAGAGAGAGAGAGAGAGGGGATTGGGTTCAAATAAGAACCATTTCATTATTTGTGAACCTGCGAACTATTACTTTTATTATATACCAACAGTGCTTTTATTTTATACAATCCTTAATCAAATAAGGAAATACACAAAAAAAAATTTGATACATCCATTTAATTAGATCTAAGGCTCATAATTGACTCTAGGTTCACATATAAGACATGGTTCTCATTTGAACCTAATCACACACACGTGTGTGTATATATATATATATATATATATATATATATATATATATATATATATATATATATATATATATATATATTAGTTTAACACCCGCATATTATGCGGGATTTAAAAAAATAACATTCATTAAAAATAGTAAAATAATAATATTGCAAATGGTACACAAAAATTGTAACATTGTTTGTTTTATTTAAAGAAAAATTATTTTTCAAAATAAATAATTTTCACACACAAATCAAAACATTATATGTTCTAATTATTGTAAAACCGGTTTTTACAATAAAGAGTTTTCAAGATTTGTACCCGGGAGTCAGAAATTAGTCGTAAAGTATAGTAAAATACCCTAAACTTAACAGGGAAACACGTAAAAAATTGAGTTTGTAAGTATGAAAACATGCAACACCCACGTGTCACGTGTGAATATGTGATACAAAGTCGTGTATTTAAGTTGTAGTATATGTAATATTATTTATTGTTTCCCATTTTCTTCTGCGTAAGACACTAATTTGTTTATATAGATATATAATTTTTGTATCAATGCATTATATTGAGATTAGATAAGGAGATTTAGAATATATTTAATATTTATTTCTGAAGGCGTAATAATTTATTATTATTATTTATTGTTCATTTTTTTTGGCGTAACAATAATTTTTCATATGGATTCTTATTGTTATTCTCAATGCATTATATTAGCATTATTACATGAATATATAAAAAGATAAATATAAAAGATATGTATGATAATTACAGTGTTTAAATTCAATATAAGAATTCAAAGGATATTCTCAACCCGTGTCTTGTATATGTGTAATCTATTTATTAAGTATTGTGATTATAAAATAATTTTAATATTTTAATATTTATTTTAAATTCTTTAATAATTTTATTTACATACTTAGAAAATTTCAAAATTTATCGCATTCTCAACCCGTGTCTAGTTTCTATTTATATTTTAATATTTATATTAAATCCATTAATAATTGTTAGTTACATACTTTGAAAATTTCAAAAGATGTCATACTCTCAACACATATCTCATTGTGTCGGTGTCTAATCAATATTTTTTAATTATTGTTATATAATCTTACATTTTTTATGTTTAGAATTCATTATTAATATTTACTTGCATACTTAATTATTAAAAATAACTTTTAATTTACCAATATAGAATATTTGAATTTCGAATGAAATTATCTTAACCTTAATATAAATACAGCTTGTTTAATTATTTTCATAACTAAGTTTTTTTAATTAAAATTATTTTATATGTAATTTATTTTTTAATTAAAATAACTAATTCAGATTATTTTTTTCTACTAATCATATATGATTTCTTTATATTTTTATATTAGGGGAGTAAAATGAAATATTGAGTAAGACCAAATATAATAAAGTAAAAATAAAAAATTAGGCAAGATATGTAATAGGAAAATATTAAATTAGGTCAGAAACAATAAAATGGAAGTATTAAATTAGGTAGATATTATGCTCGAATGACACATAAGCAACCGAAGCACCATAATTTTTTATTTGTTAAACAAAGCATGCGAAAGAGACATATAGGTTAGGAGAATTTTGCATTATTATATAGAGGTGGTGTGTGTGTGTGTGCGGGATTTGAAAAGGAGTAACACTCATTAAAAATACTAAACGAATAATATTGAAAATGGTACACACAAATCGTAACATTATTTTTCTATTTACACAAAGATTATTCTTCAAAATAAATAAGAGCATTATTTGTTATAATTACAGTAAGACTGATTTTCACAATAAATAATATTTAAGTATTTCTACCTGCGAGTCACGAAATTAGTTGTAAAATATAGCAAAATACTAACTTGAAAGGAAACCCGTATAACATTGAGTTTGTAAAAATGTAAAAAGACAACACCCGTGTGTCGTATATGTATAAGTGATATAAAAAATTAAAATCTATAAAACACTGATAACTCTATTAAAAACATCATATATCTAACTTGTAGTATGTATTATTAATTATATTTTCTTCTTTTTTTTATGCATAAGACATTAATTTGTTCGTGTAGATAAATAATTCGTTTATCAATGCATTATATTGTATTTAGATAAGAAGATTTATAATATATTTAATATTTATTTTTCTAGGTGTAAAATTTTATTATTTTTTTGCTGTTGTTGCCTCTCTCTCTCTCTCTCTCTTTTCTTTTCTTTTTTTTTTCTTTTTTGGCGTAATAGTTTTTCATATTTATTTTTAATGTTATTTTCAATGCATTATATTAGGATTATATATCAAAATTTAAGTTTATATATTTTATATTTATTTTTCATTTGTAATAATTTTATATAATTCGTATATTTTTAAATAGTATATTTGAAATCCGTAAAATAAAATTATTTCAATTTTTATTATAAATAAAAAATAATTCAACTTATATAGATTTTTGTAATTAAACATGACTTATTTTTTTTTATTAGTAGAATAAAAGTAAGATATTAAATAAGATAAAATATGATAAATAAAATATTGAATTAGGTTACATATAATAAAAGAAAAATATAAAACTAAAAAATATATAATAATAGAAAAATATTAAATTAGGTGAAAATATATAAAAGGAATATATTAAATTAGGTAAATATTAGGTTCGGTGACACCGAAACACCTTAATTTTTTCCAAAGCTAACAAAGTATGGAAAACAGACACACAAGATATGAGGATTCTGCATCAATATATAGGGAATATATGATATGAAAATACTGAATTAGGTAACATATAATAAAATAAAAATATTAAATTTGGTAGATATTAGGTTCGGTGACATCGAAGCACCATGATTTTTTCCAAAACTAACAAATCGTGAAAAACAAACATATAGGATAGAATGATTTTTCATTAATATGTAAAAGAAATGTCTGGAAATTAATGTGTCGACTCAAATTAAAATACATAATGGGTTTGTTTGGTAATTAAATGATATTTGTATCTTATAATTAGAAAATGATGAACATTAAATTCTCAGAAGGTCACATAATAATTAGCACTATATATAATGACTACATTCATGAGATTAAATAATTAGCACCACATCACAAAAGAATCTTATTTACAAAACTAATCTAAATAAGTTATACATCTTATAAAAATTTAAATAAAACTCATCTTAGAGTTTCAAGAATATAATATGTAATTTAAAATAATCTTAGTACTTAAAATAAATTATCATCAAAAGTAATTTAAATATGCAAATAGAATTATTTAATCATAATTAATAAATGATGACAAATGAATTTTATATATATATATATAAGATTAAGTTCAAATGAGAACCATATCCTTATTTGTGAACCTAAGGTCAATTATGAGCCTTAGATCAAATTAAATGGATGAATCAGGTTTTTTGTATGTTTCTTTATTTGATTAAAAGTATTAAGATTTTATAATAAAAGCACTGGTGATGTATATAATTGAAATTTTAATAAAACACTCTGGTTGTATAATAAAAACACTACTTGTATATAATAAAAGCACTAGTTCGTAGGTTCGCAAATAAGTACATGGTTCTCATTTGAACCCATCTCTCTCTCTCTCTCTCTCTCTCTCTCTCTCTATATATATATATATATATATATATATATATATATATATATATATATATA
>BMAC01000333.1:667843-682843 GCA_014905375.1 Phtheirospermum japonicum | reverse complement strand
GGCCCAGCCAATTTTGTCTCTGGCAGGTGCCGCCTTCACCTACACATACGGCTTCAGCGTTTGGCAGAGAGCACCGCCGCTGAGCCGCTCACCCACAACGATATAGCTGGAAAGGCACACGCCTCCGTTCACCGGCCACCACCTTTGAGGCTCGAGCAGGTCGCCAGACACGACCTCTGCCTTGCCATCCCGTTCAACTCATTCTGAGGCGGCCTTACTTTCATGGTTCTGAGGCGGCGAATGATAGGGTTGGGTTCAAGGTTTGGGGGAAAATACGGGAAGAGTTGTTAGCATTTAACCTGATTAGGAGCATTTATAAAATTACATAAAAGCACTTCTCCTTCCATATATGTAATTTAACGAATTTAAAAAATAGAAAAAATATGGTCCACACATGTTATTGGATCTAAGGTCAGGATTGGTCCCTAGGTTCACATATATTGACGGGGTTCTCATTTGAACTCAATCCTATATATATATATGGGGACTTCTACGGTGCCGTGAAGGTACCATTCCCCACTTAATCAGAACCATTAGATCTAAAATTGGTTATGGATAATGATAAGATCAAGGGATTTAAATGCAGGGGGATGGGAGGTATGGTGCCTTCGCGGCACCGTAGTCATTTCCTATATATATAAGGTAAATGAGTTTGATTTGAGATTTTTAATTTTTTAATTTTGAAAATGAAACAGTTTAGGTTCGTTCTCCCTCTCACTCACAAACAATCTAGGTCCATTCTCCTTCTCACCCACAAACAGTTTAAATTCATTCTCCCTCATAAATTTTGCAGTGTAGAATATAATTTTTCAATAAATATGAGAAGTAGTATGTAATTCTCAAAATTTGTTAATTATATGAATTTTCAAAATTTTCTCAAGTTTTGCTAAGTAGCATGTAATTTTTCAGATTTTGCTAAAGTAGTACGTAATTATTCAAAACTTGCCAAGTAGTACGTAATTTACTAAAGTAGTATAAAATTTAATGGTGACGACTGATGGTGATGGTATGTGATTTTGCCAAATAGTGTGTAATCTTGCCAATGTAGTATGAAATCACACGTTGTAGTATAAAGATTTAGGAAATAGTATGAAATCACAAAGTGTAGTATAAAAACTTAAGAGGTAGTATGAAATCACACGATGTAGTATAAAATTTTGTGATGTAGTATGAAATTGATTAATAAGGGTATATTAGTACTCTTGTATAGTACTTTGTATTAATTGGGAAGTTAACATTTGAATAGATTATTTGGGATAAAATATTTTTCTAATGGTTATATGAGAATTATCCCTATTATTATTATTATTATTATTATTATTATTATTATTATTATTATTATTATTATTATTATGTTATTTAGCCTAATAATTTACATAATAATTATTAGTGTATTTCATATTTAATAATATAAAAGATGTACTGACAACATTTATATTTAGAAAATTATAAATATTAATTGAAAATTTATAGTTTTTTTAATTGGATCTGTATTGACAACTTTATGTGTGTCAGAAGATAAAAATTCTATATATATATATTTCAAATATAAAAATTTAAGACAAAAACTCAATATTTATATTATTTTAATTTACCTCCAAAACTTTAAGATTTTTTGTATTTTATCTTCCAAATTATAAGATTATTGCACTTTGCCCCCTAATTGCCCGTCTATTGAATTTTGAAGAATATTCCGCCGGAAATAAAGTTTAGGGGGTAACGTCAAAAATTATTGTATATTCAAAGACAAAATGAAACAAATAATATTTCAGGGGGCAATGAATAAAAAATCATATATTGGTGAAAAAAAAAATTGCTCAATTTACAAGGCATAAGTATTAATGTAGTATTTAATGTGAGTGAAGAAAATAATTTCCCTTAATTACATCCTATTTTGAAGCCAAAACGCTTAAGGACTAAATCTGTCCTTGTACATGAATATCTTGGCATTAAGTGGTACTGATCCGGAATTGAATAAAGATCCTAAACGGGTACCCGGAGTTGGGCACGCCCCGATCGTCACCCCTAACTGAAATATGATATCTATAAACAGCAGTCCTCGAAAAGCACACTACACGCATCAAGACGATAAACCGGTCATGTTCACGACCCGAAAACTAGTAAAATGGGTCCCAGCGCCGCCACAACCGGATGCCATTGGAAGTTATTCTTTCCAATTCCTGAGTTTTGTCGGGCCCTCTATTTAAACTAAACGATTGTTTGTTTTGAAGCAAACAATACTCATCAATGGCGTCTTGGAATTCGGCTCAGCTGGAGGTCTTGTACAATGTTTTGGGATGGGTTGCGTTTGCCTCTTGGTCCATCAGTTTTTACCCCCAAGTAATCTTAAATTTCCGCAGGAAAAGGTACTTTTTTTTAAAAAAAGTTTTGATTTTGTTAAATTCTATTTGTTTTGTTGTGGGCTTACTGATTGGATCGCTATTTATGATTTATTTTAAATAAAAAATTTAAATTTTGTTGGCAGTGTGGTTGGGTTGAATTTCGATTTTATAGTATTGAATTTGACGAAGCACTCTTCGTATCTCATCTACAACGCTTCACTCTTCTTTAGCTCGGCTGTACAGAGGCAGTATCACGAGAAATTCGGTTTTAACGAGGTAGTAATAATTATCTGATTAATTAATTTGCTAGTCAGCTTAATGATGTGATTAAATATCCTTTTTTTGGTGGGTTTTAAATTTAGTGACAGATGTTGTGATTTTAATGGGCAGTTGATACCAGTCGCTGCTAATGATGTGGCTTTCTCCATGCATGCTGTTTTGCTCACTGCTTTTACCTTGTTTCAGATTGCAATTTATGATGTAAGTATTTTCTTTTACCCTAATTCCATATTCTACTCTCTGTTTACATTTTTTTTTGGGGGAAATAACTCTCTGTTTACATCAAGAAATGGTGTTGCTATGTCAATTCTTAATGAATGTTGTGAAAATATATTTTGATATTGACAGTGTGTTTCCAAACAAGGTGGTCAAAAAAAGTCATCATTCATTCTCCGTTTTTAACATTAAGTTTTTTGTTTTTTTTTGGCAGCGTGGTAACCAAAAAGTATCTAGAATTTCGATCGGAATTGTTTCTGTGGCCTGGTTATTTGCCGCAGTTTGTGTGTGTATAGCTGTGCGCAAGCATTCTTGGTTGTGGCTCGTGTCCTTTGGCTTCAAGTAAGATGCCTCGATTTTCTAATCAACCGCCTCTTTGATGATTTTAGGGAAAAAAAAAACGTTTGTAATTTTAGAAAGATAACTCGTTTTTTTTTTAACTCACGAATGAATCACTTACGTGGTTGCAGCAATATTCAGGTTGCTATGACGATAATCAAATACATTCCGCAGGTGGGAACAAAGCACTTATGTCGAGTTCAACATTTTTTATAGTATGACCTTGTGCACACTCTAATTTTGAATTCTAAAAATTTAGGCCGTCTTAAATTTTCGCCGAAAAAGCACGGTCGGATTCAGCATCGGCAACATCTTGCTTGATTTCCTTGGCGGAGTAACTAATTACTGTCAGATGGTTGTCCAATCCGTAGACCAACGTGAGGATACTAACTATATCGGATTTTTGCTATTATCCGAATAATAACAATAATAATAATAATATCTGAAGTTGAGTTCTGTTTCTTAATAATGCTAACTCTGTTTTTCACAGATTCTTGGGTGAACTTCTATGGAAACATGGGAAAGACTATGATATCTTTGGTACAGAGTTTTTTTTTTCTTCATATTTTCCACGTGATTAATTACCAAAACTACCTCTGAAGTTTAGCCTAATTAAAAAAAAAAAAAAACCTTTCGTTTTTTTATACTTATTATATCTGGTTATTTATTTTTACTGTGTTGAAATGCGGTAAACTATTTTTGCAGGTGTCTATCTTCTTCGATATTCTATTCATAATTCAGCATTATGTGCTGTATCGCCCCAAGAAAAATGCTAACACTTCCGATCCTAATGTGGTAAGCAAGGAGCCGCTATTACAAACCCCTGATCATATCCCTCATTCTCACAATGTGTAGTGAATTATGATGTGCTACAAGAAAATATTGAACTTTACACTGTAATCGTAATCCAGTGTGTTGTCGCGCTTGCTAGTTTTTGTGTGTACAATGTTAGAAAGATAAAATGTTATATAGTGTTATATTATGTAACTGGGATGTTTGTACCCTGCATTTCTCCGATTCTTCCTGAACGATGTACTATTTATTTGGACAACTGCAAAATTCGCAGGGCTCAGATGTAGTGTGAAGATAGCTGTGACTGCATTTTTGGCCCTAGTTTCGTCGATGGAAGCTGGTCTGAAATGCTTGATCGTGATTATATTTGCTGTAGATAGATTTGGAGATCCAATGGCAATTGTCATGTTCAAATGTTTGACCTATTTGGATAATTTATGGGAAAAAAATTGTGTTCAAGCTGGATTTGATATGTTGAGTAAACTAACTTTGAATTTAATCAAGGTAAAATAATCCCAACTATTTATCAAAATTATAAATATCTCCTTAATCATGCTTCAAATGACACGTGTCAATCTTTTCAGGTAAATTAAATCATAGATCATGATCCACGATCCACCCAGTAATATGGACCTGGTCTATAATTCGTGTAATATACATTAACAATTGCCCCTCCACATTCATTATGTTTCTTAACGGCTTCTTCAACATATCATAGAAGAATCTGTTGTTTTATTTACATAATATCCTATAATTAAGTACAATTATGTAATAATTAAATGGATGTGAATATTGATATCTCAATATTTTATGAGTTCAACATTAAATTAAATAGGCGCTAATCGGGATCGCACTTTCGAGTTTACGACGAGTCGGAATGATGATTCAAGGGGTATTTTGAATAAAATTAGAGACTAAATAATTATATATCAATACAAAATTAAATATTAATAAACAAACAATTTTCTCAAGTTGTTCAGAAAATAAAGCAGAACAACAGTAATATGTTTGGAAAAAATCTCGAACGCTTTATTTTCAAAACATCTGTTTGAGTTCGTATTTCTTTTTATAAATATAAACATGTTCGATTTTTTTTTTAAGAACATGCACAAAATGTTCAAAACAAAATTTCGAACATATCACCTTGGTTCGTGAAACCAAGTCAAAACAATGCAAATAACGACATTTAATTCAAGAAAAATATTTTATTAATTAGTTTTTAATGGCAAAATTGCACAACAAAATCATGCTAACAATGACATTTAATCCAAGAAAAACAGTTCATTTTCAATTATGATATCGTTTTGTAAATTAAAAATCCAACAAATATCAAAAACACTTCTTCAAACCAAATCTAAAATTGAATCTTCTTCTTCTTCTCCTGGAACAAATTTTTTTTCCTTTTATTTTAGTATTTGAATACGGGTAAAGTGGAGAGCTCTAATTAAATAGCTTATAAATTTATGTTTATTTTAATTATCAGATATTGAATTAAATTGTTTGGAAAGATAAGAAACGCCCATATTTTTACTAGTCCTTGCTCCCCAATCAAACCCCCTTGGTCCCCACGCCATTCCTCTCTATATAAACCCAACCAACCATCTTTTCGTAATTCCGTCATCACAAAATCCTAATTTGAGCTCTCATCAAGAAAAAAAGTCATGAGGAGAGAAGGGCGGCAACGTGGTATGGTCCGCACTTTTCCGGTTCTATCGTCGGCATGCGTATACGACCCACGGACCAGTTCAGGTAGAAATCTCAACGAGTTAAGCGCACCACCAACTGCTGGGCTTTTCACCAAGGCCCCGTCCAAGCCCACCAACCACTCCAAGTTCACCAGCAAGTACGGCCGGCCCAAGTGCCGCGACTGCCACATCGAACCGGCTTGCAAGTCCAAGGACAAGGCTAAGGGGACCCACAAGACAAGATCGACGCCGTTGGACATTGGATTGATCACCGCGGTGGGGCCCGCCACTGGTGGGGTTAATGTGTCCGGATTTTCTGCAATCGACGTTTTGGACTATTTGGATGATAATGATGATTGTTATGTGGATGATCATGATGCTGATAGTAGATTTTCTTCTCAATCTCTCGTATCGTGCTGTTGAGATTGATGATGACGATGACGATAAATTGAGTACTCGATCATTGGAGATGGTGAAAGTTGGAATTTGGTTAAATTTGTGATTGATATTAAGATTTATATTTCCGCTCATTTAATTTCGTTATTTGTAACGATTCCAAATTTTGTGGCTAAGTGCTAATAAACGACTGATTTTCATTATTTATTATATGCATCCATTTTCTCGTGATTATGACTCTTTATGATGTGATGAGCTGGTGGCTTAATAATCTATCTTTCCCGGAATTATCAAGTACGAATATTACAACTCTATGAACTGATCAAAGAGATCTAGGTCTATACCAAACTACCCTTTGAAATTTGTATTTTACTTGAAAAATAATCTTTTAGAGGGTGCAATGTAATTGCACTAACCATCAAAGTTATTCTGCAACGATGCTTGAAAAGCATTTGTAAAATTGTAAAATTGTTAAGAATCATGTAACAAAAATCCTTACAAGGACGCCAAATGGAAAGAGAAATTGTGATTGATGATTTAAAAAAAGAGTGATTGCCTTTTGAGCAGAAAAAAAAAAGCTTTTATTTATGATGTGTGTTTTACCTGCATAGCGAAGGGTAATCTTAATGATCTGTTACTCTAAGAGATATGACCCAATGCTCCTGAATTGTAAGACATGCAACCAAATAAATACAACCGTCAGATGAGGTCAGAAGGGTTTTTCGGCGAGCCCCCTCCAATACTTAAGTTAGTTTATAGAAAATTGGACAGAGTAAGAACTTGATTAGAAAAAGAATTACCTTCATTAATTTTGTGGTTAACTATTAATAGACGTAATTTCATAGGATTTCCGCAAAATCAGGGTTGTTATGCCACGTCATCCTATTAGACCTCTCTCTGTTACTCTGCCCCGAGCATGTGCCCTGATCTATTTTAGATAACTGACCCCGGGTCCCGAGCCCGGGTGCTAAAGCCCCGAAGTCAGTATTACCGCACCTTCATGTCAGCTCTTAACTAATATTTTATTTATCCCCGAGCTCAAAATTATAACTTAGGTCTAGGATTGGCCCCGGGCTCTCTAGATGGCCCCGAGCTCCGCATCGTGACCCGAGCCAAAGTTGGCACCTGTCCTTTTACCCCGAATCAATTACTCACCCCCCCCCCCCCCCCTATGGCCGCTCACTGTCAACAAAAGTGACCATAGTAATATACTGAGTTTTTTAATTACTTTTGAGCTGAAAACCTCAGCCCTTCTCGTAGTACCGAGCTGAATACCACGAAGTGGATCTACGTCAGGGGGTTTATGACTCCCGAGCCATTACTCTGAATATGTTGACCAACATCTTTCCTTGCCCAAAGCACAAACCACCACCCTTATAACTCTTGAGCCAATATCCTGAATTTACTGGTTGGTATTTTTGCCTTGCCCCGAGCTCAAACCATGAACCTTATTGAGCCAATATTCTGAATTTGTCGGTTGATATTTTTGCCTTGCTCCGAGCTCAAACCGAGAGCCTATTTTCTTACATCTGTGCTCCACCGGGCATCCCATGGAGGTTCACGGCCCAATTTGAGCCTTCCCCGACCTGCTGAAGCCTATTAAGACCTCTTCCTCTATGTTTTCCGACCCAATTTAGGCCATTCCCGATCTCTTTGATGCCCATTAAACCATCTTCCTTCGTATTTTTTTGGCCCAATTTAGGTCACCCCCGAGCTCATTGAGGCCTGGTTTAAGCCCTAGCCTAGCCTATGAGGCCACTTTCTTAGGGTTTTCTTGCGTTTCCCTAGGAAGTCTAAACCTTCTGCTTCTTAGAAATCAACGGTTGTGATGACATCCCTTGGGGTTCTTTTGATGCCTCTTGGAATTTTCTAACTTCATATAATCTCAAGTCATAAGACTTCAATCTTATTTCCCATACTTCCGATTTCTTATTTTCACCTGCTGTCAGAAATTCCTTTGCTCTGACAAGATTATCCTACCCCGCTGTTCTTCATCCAGTCTTCAAGTTGTATTTTTCCAGAAATTGCATTTGGTTTGATGTTCTTCATCCAATCTTCAAACTGTTCTTGAGTTTCTGGAGCTCCAATTTCTTAAATAGGTACCATTCAATCCCTTGTACTCATCATATCTTTTATTATTAGTTGTTTGTTTACCTTTTCCTTCTTTTTATTTATTATGGCAGCCCCTTCAACACCTCATACACCTACCGATGACCAGGGAATTCTCCCAACCTCTCCCCTGTTATCCCATGATCTTGGTGAGAGATCGGGATCTGCGGGACTTACCGCTTCACCTCTGAGTGAATCTTTTTCTACTCCTTACTGCTCGAGTAAACCTTTGTCTTCGGTTCCCCCTGTTTTAGATCCCCGACATATATCTCGTACTACCACCAACAAAACCCTTGGGTACATTCGTTCTAACACCGCCCTTCCTTCCTCCTACCAACTAATTCTTCCTTCTAAGGAGGATAGAGCCCCATATCCTCCTTCCGGCTGCCTAACCTTCTTTGTTGGCCAACTAGATGGGGGTCTCTGATTCCCGATATATCCTCTTCTTATGGAAATCTCACGTTTCTATGAGATTCCTTTGAATCAGTTTGCCCCGAACTCTTTCAGAAATATGATTGGTTTTATAATGGTCGCTTGATTCTTAGGTATCCGGCCTACTGCTTCTCTTTTCTTCTCTCTTTTTCAAAACAAGTCCCTCAAGCCCTCTGGGTTTATTACTTTTCCTCCCGAGGTGATGCCAAGTTCCTGGATAAAGCTCCTTCCTTCAACCAGGTATCTAAACAGCGCTTCTTGTTTGTTAGGGCTTCTGAGACTTGGTATTTTCCACCGAGTGGATATGGCACATACCCACCCATAGGAAATAAAATATCAAGAAATGATCTCAAGGCACACAGAGTCTTGTGGATTGAATAACAAAGAGAACCTTCGATCTGTCCCGCCTTATCCGCCCCTTCTTGCTTTATCATTACGGTATTAGTCCGCTCGAGTATCCTTTAGAGGCAGACATCGGTAAACAAAATACTTTTGGTTGTAACATGCTAGACCTTTTGTTCTTATTACTGTTCTTTCATATTGCTTTTCTTTTACAAACACCATGTTCAAGAAGTGCTGAGCCAAGACTAGAGAGCCACGGGAGAAGGTCGTGTCCATGGGTCAAGCCCTTCCCAAGGCCCCTACTTCATCTACTGTCGCTCCGGTCGGCCACCTTACCACCATGAGCTCTGGTGTGTCCTTACCCTCGAAGAGGGCTTTAGTTGAGGCGGACCAGTCCCACCCGAAGAAAGCTAGGGTTAATCCCCCCTCGGGCCCATGGCTACCTAACGGTCCTTTTATCTGTACCTCAAACCAATCATTTTTCACACAAAGTGTGATAAAAAATAAAGATGGCCATACTGCTGTCCAATTCTTACAGGGTGTCTGCCCGACCCCCGACCGGGAGCTTTTTGAGAAATGGGGAGACGCGGACCTGATTGACAATTGGGGTGTTCTGAGCCTTTCTAAGGTAAGAAATTCCGAGCTCTTTAGACTTGTATTTTCCGCATTTCGCTTTTTAAAACCCTTTTCCTCTCTTCCCTTTGTAGGCTTTAGCTTTGACTTCTGCCATAACTGCTCGTATGCGTAATGGTTTGAATGAACCGCATCTAGTCATTGACCTCAAGGCTTCACAGGACAAGGTCGCGTAATGGTTTGAATGAACTGCATCTAGTCATTGACCTCAAGGCTTCGCAGGACAAGGTCGCTCTTCTGAGCTCTAAGCTCGAGCGTTCCCGAGATGCTCTGAAAGAGAGCCAGGAGACTACTTCTCAAGCTCAGAAGGAGATTTCCTCACTGAAGGCCCAGCTTGAGGCTCAGAAGAGCGAACACGCGGCAGAAGTCGAGCGAGCCCGTGCTGAAGTTGTGAAGATGGGTCGAGAGAGCTATCTCCAATTGGAAGAAGGTTTATCCTTCGGTGCAGCGAGTCCGTAATGCTACTCGCATAATTTTTGTCCGTTCCGAGGATTTCTATGATACTCTAGTATGAGTGGTTCCTTTCTACGCAGACTATGTTGTAGATAAGGTGAAGGAGTGGGTGGACTCTGGGAGCTCGGTGGAAATGCTTGACAAGAATGGAGTTTTAGATGATGCTCCCGACCACCCTAACCTCTCTGACAGTGATGAAGATACGCGGATCAACTCCATTGGGGCCGTAGATTTTTTAGACTATGTCCTTCATCACTTTGAGCCTGAGGTCCCGGCCACCAGCCCTATGGATCCTGCTCCTCTGATCTCAACCATTCTTCCCGAGAGTACCCCTGTTATAGGGAGCGAAGGGTTGTACCTCGGGGACGATCAGTTTGGTCCACTGGTTGATACGAGCATCTCCACCTCGGACTACGACGAGTAGCGAGTCTAGGCCCTTAGCTTTTTGTCCCTGGGCTGGATGCATTGTCATCCATATATTTTGACTTTCTATTTTGATTATGTATGACATGATATCCATCTGTAACCTCCTTTTATCAAAGTTTTAATGAATGATTTCCCAATGCTTACATGTTTTAACTTATCTTTTTGCACCTGTTTTTTCTATTTTTCTTGCTCATTTTACTCAGAGCTCTCAGCTCTCAACTATTTGGGCATACCCGAGCCTCAACCTAAACTCAATACATTTGGCGAGCTCGGGAGATCTCTATGCTTGGCCCGATTTAGGCGGGCCTTTTGTCCTTTCGTAGTATAATATTTCAAAAACATCGGTGGGAAAATGCGCTTTATAAACCCACATCACATTATCATTCTTCACCAACATTTTTCACATTAAATCAAGTCTGGCTCTTCCATTAGACCACTACCGGATGCTTACGAGCTTCAGGAGGAGATGGATAGGCTTCACTGCCGCCTAGAGAAAAAGAGGCAGAATAAGCAATTCTACAAAGATAATTAGAAATCAGCATATCCTGCACCTCCGCGAAGAGGTGTTGGATCTTTGCGATCAGGTTGACCGCTTGTTCAAAGTAAATGAGGCCATAGCTGCCAATGCAAAAGCTGAAGCTCATCGCGCTGACATGTACTACCTCAAATTCTATGAGGTGGATCACGAGGTGTGAAGGTTCAAGAATGCTCAGCGCTGCCCTTCTAATTGATTTTTTCAAGTTCCTTAATTATTTATTTGTGTTTAGCTCGAGCTTTTGTCTATATAATAAAGAACAGACCTTTTTAGGTCAATCCTTAATAAAAAAATTCATTTGAGTCCGAGTGCAGCCGCAATTAATAGACATTTGTCTACATTTTTATCTATTTTGTGTTTGTTGTCTGGGCATCCGCCGTATGAGTTTGAGTGACACTCGTCACTTTATAACCCCCGAGCATCCGTTCGACCCACCACCGCGTGTGGGATTTAAATGACATATGTCACCTTGCAAATCCCGAGCATCCGCTCGATAATTTTGCGATTCTCGAGGTTTTATCAACATTCATTTAATCTATTCGTGATAAGTTTAACTCTATTATAAAAACATAAACTCTTTATTATACATAATAAGAGAAGTACATTTAACTCAATGCCGCTTTGAGGGATCCGTATAAATAGATGTAGGGAGCCTTCTCTTACCTATATCTTATATAAAATAAGTTTTTAGGTTGGCTACATTCCAGGCCCGAGGTGCTTTCCTTCCGTCCATATCTTCTAACTCATAGCCCCTGCCAACACACCTGCCACCTTGAAAGGTCCTTCCCAATTGGCTCCTAGCTTTACCAAGTTCTTGGTCAAGCCTGTTTTTCTCAGCACCAAGTCACCGAATATGTCCGATGCCATTTAAAATTGGGTCTACGCTCAATTGCCATGAAGACCTCATTCTTTAGGAGTGCCAGTGTGTATCGGTCCAATCGTGTTCTACTGATTACTGGTTCAGGCTTAACCTTCTTGCCCAACCCCCGATCTTCCCCCTTCCCTCTTCGTCTGTCAGCCTCTTCCATCACATGCAAAGCTTCTTCTAGATTAATGAATCTCTCGGCATGAGCCAAGAGATCCCCAAAAATCCTCGGGGGCTCTACCACCAAGGATTGGAAGAAACCACCCTTTTTCAAATCTTGAGCAATTACATTCATCAAGGTCTATTCTGAGGTTGACAGGACTTCTAGTTTAGCTGTAGTAAACCTTTTCACGTAAGCTCTCAAACTTTCTCGTTCTTTCATCTGGATACTAAATAGTTCCAATGCCATTTTTTGGTATTTCCTACAAATGGCGAACTGGTGAAAGAATGCAGCAGCACTGAACTCATCAAAATTTTGGATCGATCCTGGCGGTAGCTGGCTAAACCATAGCTGTGCTGATTTGGTAAAGGTAATGGGGAAAACCCTACACATCAATGCATCCGAGAATCGATATACCATAGATGAATCTTCAAACCTGCATAAGTGATCCAGTGGATCGGCAGTACCATCATATTCAAACCCCATCGATTGATAACCAGTGGGTAATTCATCCCTCACCTCCTCGGCAAATAGAGTTGCCCGCCGAACCCTTGTCGAAGGAGCATTGCCTGCTAACTTCCTCTTCAGCTCTCGCACTTCCTTGTTCAGACCCTCTACCACTTCTGGCAAATATGAGGCATTCATGCTGAAGGTATCATCTGCCGATACGGCTGTATTTTCGTCATATCCCACTCCCGACCCTTGGTTGGCTTACTAGCGACCCCCTCTGTCAAGTTGACCACGCGTGCTGGCAATGATGGTGGTGGACCCATGCTAACTATCTTCTTATCCACTGCCTCATCTATGACTCTTGATGTGACACTGGACAATTGCTTGAAAAATAGTGATCCCCACGGGTTTTTTCCTGGCCCCGGTGAGAATCCCGTCCCTGGGGTCGGATTAGACTTCGGTTCACTGGGGTCTAGGGGTGCTTCTTGGGAGGCACCTTCCCTGTCCATGGCTATCCCCGATGTGTGAGTCGCTAGTGTTTTGTTCAAGTCGTCGGCAAGGTTTCGTCGTAATCCCTCCATATTCGTAGTCGGACACTCACGTCTTAGATCCAGATCTTTGATTTTCCCACAAACGGCGTCAATCGTTTTACTTGAATAGTGAAGGGTAATCTTAATGACTTATTACTCCAAGAGATAAAAACCCAATGCTCCCGAATTGTAAGACCTGCTCCCAAATACAGCCGTCAGACGGGGGCCAAAAGGATTTTCCGGTGAACCCCCTCTGATGCTTAAGTTAGTTTCTAGAGAAAATTGGGCAGATTAAGGACTTGATTAGAAAAGGAATTACCTCCCATTGATTTTGTGGTTAACTATTTATAGACATACTTTTTTAGGGTTTTCGTGAAATTAGGGTGGTTTTGCCACGTCTTCCTACTGGACCTCCCTCTGTTACTCTGCCCTGAGCTATTTTAAGTAACTGAACCCGGGTCCCGATCCTAAGCCCCGAAGTCAGTACTACCGCACCTTCGTGTCGGCTCTTAACTAATATTTTATTTACCCTCGAGCTCTTTAGAAGGTCCTGAGCTCCGCATCGTGGCCCGAGCTGAAGTCGGCACCTGTCTTTTTACCATGAAACAATGTGACTTTTAATAAATTTTCATATTCTTCTTGAACGGTTTATTATTCGGACAGCCAATGTGAATTTCTTATTTTCTTTTATTTTTTCTCTTCTTCCAGGTTGTTTTTTCCATCTTTATGAAAAAAAATCTAAATATACAACGAGATGGGATCATGTGAAAGCCGGTCTCGAATGTGTGATCTTGATTATTTTGTGTTTGTGTTGGAGAATTGTGAAGAAAACTTTGTAATTTTCTTGGACTTTTTTGTTTAAAAATCAATTTATAGTTTTTTCTACAATTTTTGTGCTTTTGTGAAGAAAATTTTCTAATTTTCTTTAGTATTTTTGTGAAGAAAATTTTGTAATTGATTCCTACAATTTGTTGTAGGTAGATTTGGAGAGAAGATGGAAATTATCACGTTGAAATGCTATAAGAAGTGTATTTGGTAATTGGTCTGAATAATTAATTTTTAAGTTAGTATAATCCCTTATTTTTGTCAAATAGTTAAAATCTTATGATATTAAAAAATCATAACATTCTTACAATATTTTTAGGATTTTTTTTTCTTCTATAATTTTAATGAGTTTTGTGATATTTCATCTAACTGTCAAATAGTTAAAATCTTTTGATATTAAAAAATCATAACATTCTGTTGCATATAGATGACCCAATATTTACAAACATTGTTATAAAGTTGGTTATCTATTGAAATTATATATTAGGTAAATTTGACTGGCGAAAGTTGGGTGAACAAAAAAAATTTATTGATTTCTCTCCTATTTTCTTGCTACTAAAAAGAAAAAAAAAAAAAAAAAAGTCCTTGGCCATCACGCACAGTTGACCAGAGCAGTCCACTCCTTGCCTTCCCACGCTGAAACATCAATAACACCACCGCCTTTAATTTCCTTTTATATATAAACCCAACCCATCTCTATTACTTTTTACATATCCTCTCATCACAAAATCCTAATTTGAGCTCTCATCAACAACAACAAAAAAACAGATCATGAGGAGAGAAGGGCGGCAACGTGGCATGGTCCGAACATTCGCGGTCCTGTCGGCCGCAGACGACCCACGGCCCAGTTCAGGAAGAAGTCTCAACGAGCTCAGCGCACCGCCAACTGCTGGGGCTTTTCACCAAGGCCCCGTCCAAGCCCACCAACCACTCCAAGTTCACCGGCAAGTGCGCCCGCCACATCGAGCCGGCTTGCAAGTCCAAGGACAAGGCTAAGGGGACCCACAAGACGCGAACGACGCCGTCCGACCTTGGATTGATCGCCGCGGTGGGGCCCGCACGACTGGGGTTAATGTGTCCGGTTTCTCCGTGATCGACGTTTTGGACTATTTGGATGATAGTGAAATTGATGATTATTACGGAGGTGATTGCGATTATAATTTCTCATCTCAATCTTTCATCTCGTGCTGT
>BMAC01000333.1:647483-667818 GCA_014905375.1 Phtheirospermum japonicum | reverse complement strand
ACAGCACGAGATGAAAGATTGAGATGAGACATCGCGCTGACATGTACTACCTCAAATTCTATGAGGTGGATCACGAGGTGTGAAGGTTCAAGAATGCTCAGCGCTGCCCTTCTAATTGATTTTTTCAAGTTCCTTAATTATTTATTTGTGTTTAGCTCGAGCTTTTTGTCTATATAATAAAGAACAGACCTTTTTAGGTCAATCCTTAATAAAAAAATTCATTTGAGTCCGAGTGCAGCCGCAATTAATAGACATTTGTCTACATTTTTATCTATTTTGTGTTTGTTGTCTGGGCATCCGCCGTATGAGTTTGAGTGACACTCGTCACTTTATAACCCCCGAGCATCCGTTCGACCCACCACCGCGTGTGGGATTTAAATGACATATGTCACCTTGCAAATCCGAGCATCCGCTCGATAATTTTGCGATTCTCGAGGTTTTATCAACATTCATTTAATCTATTCGTGATAAGTTTAACTCTATTATAAAAACATAAACTCTTTATTATACATAATAAGAGAAGTACATTTAACTCAATGCCGCTTTGAGGGATCCGTATAAATAGATGTAGGGAGCCTTCTCTTACCTATATCTTATATAAAATAAGTTTTTAGGTTGGCTACATTCCAGGCCCGAGGTGCTTTCCTTCCGTCCATATCTTCTAACTCATAGCCCCTGCCAACACACCTGCCACCTTGAAAGGTCCTTCCCAATTGGCTCCTAGCTTTACCAAGTTCTTGGTCAAGCCTGTTTTTCTCAGGCACCAAGTCACCGAATATGTCCGATGCCATTTAAAATTGGGTCTACGCTCAATTGCCATGAAGACCTCATTCTTTAGGAGTGCCAGTGTGTATCGGTCCAATCGTGTTCTACTGATTACTGGTTCAGGCTTAACCTTCTTGCCCAACCCCCGATCTTCCCCCTTCCCTCTTCGTCTGTCAGCCTCTTCCATCACATGCAAAGCTTCTTCTAGATTAATGAATCTCTCGGCATGAGCCAAGAGATCCCCAAAAATCCTCGGGGGCTCTACCACCAAGGATTGGAAGAAACCACCCTTTTTCAAATCTTGAGCAATTACATTCATCAAGGTCTATTCTGAGGTTGACAGGACTTCTAGTTTAGCTGTAGTAAACCTTTTCACGTAAGCTCTCAAACTTTCTCGTTCTTTCATCTGGATACTAAATAGTTCCAATGCCATTTTTTGGTATTTCCTACAAATGGCGAACTGGTGAAAGAATGCAGCAGCACTGAACTCATCAAAATTTTGGATCGATCCTGGCGGTAGCTGGCTAAACCATAGCTGTGCTGATTTGGTAAAGGTAATGGGGAAAACCCTACACATCACTGCATCCGAGAATCGATATACCATAGATGAATCTTCAAACCTGCATAAGTGATCCAGTGGATCGGCAGTACCATCATATTCAAACCCCATCGATTGATAACCAGTGGGTAATTCATCCCTCACACTCCTCGGCAAATAGAGTTGCCCGCCGAACCCTTGTCGAAGGAGCATTGCCTGCTAACTTCCTCTTCAGCTCTCGCACTTCCTTGTTCAGACCCTCTACCCACCTCTGGTAAATCTGAGGCATTCTTGATGAAGGTATCATCTGTCGATACGGCTGTACTCTCGTCATCTCCCGCTCCCGACCCTTGGTTGGCTTACTAGCGACCCCCTCTGTCAAGTTGACCACGCGTGCTGGCAATGATGGTGGTGGACCCATGCTAGCTATCTTCTTATCCACTGCCTCATCTATGACTCTTGATGTGACACTGGACAATTGCTTGAAAAATAGTGATCCCCACGGGTTTTTTCCTGGCCCTGGCGAGAATCCCGTCCCTGGGGTCGGATTAGACTTCGGTTCGACTGGGGTCTAGGGGTGCTTCTTGGGAGGCACCTTCCCTGTCCATGGCTATCCCCGACGTGTGAGTCGCTAGTGTTTTGTTCAAGTCGTCGGCAAGGTTTCGTCGTAATCCCTCCATATTCGTAGTCGGACACTCACGTCTTAGATCCAGATCTTTGATTTTCCCACAAACGGCGTCAATCGTTTTTACTTGAATAGTGGAAGGGTAATTCTTAATGACTTATTACTCCAAGAGATAAAAACCCAATGCCTCCCGAATTGTACAGACCTGCTCCCAAATACAGCCGTCAGACGGGGGCCAAAAGGATTTTTCCGGTGAACCCCCCTGATGCCTTAAGTTAGTTTTCTAGAGAAAATTGGGCAGATTAAGGACTTGATTAGAAAAGGAATTACCTCCCATTGATTTTGTGGTTAACTATTTATAGACATACTTTTTTAGGGTTTTTCGTGAAATTAGGGTGGTTTTGCCACGTCTTCCTACTGGCCTCCCTCTGTTACTCTGCCCTGAGCCTATTTTAAGTAACTGAACCCGGGTCCCGATCCTAAGCCCGAAGTCAGTACTACCGCACCTTCGTGTCGGCTCTTAACTAATATTTTATTTACCCTCGAGCTCTTTAGAAGGTCCTGAGCTCCGCATCGTGGCCGAGCTGAAGTCGGCACCTGTCTTTTTACCATGAAACAATGTGACTTTTAATAAATTTTCATATTCTTCTTGAACGGTTTATTATTCGGACAGCCAATTGTGAATTTCTTATTTTCTTTTATTTTTTCTCTTCTTCCAGGTTGTTTTTTCCATCTTTATGAAAAAAAATCTAAATATACAACGAGATGGGATCATGTGAAAGCCGGTCTCGAATGTGTGATCTTGATTATTTTGTGTTTGTGTTGGAGAATTGTGAAGAAAACTTTGTAATTTTCTTGGACTTTTTTGTTTAAAAATCAATTTATAGTTTTTTCTACAATTTTTGTGCTTTTGTGAAGAAAATTTTCTAATTTTCTTTAGTATTTTTGTGAAGAAAATTTTGTAATTGATTCCTACAATTTGTTGTAGGTAGATTTGGAGAGAAGATGGAAATTATCACGTTGAAATGCTATAAGAAGTGTATTTGGTAATTGGGTCTGAATAATTAATTTTTAAGTTAGTATAATCCCTTATTTTTGTCAAATAGTTAAAATCTTATGATATTAAAAAATCATAACATTCTTACAATATTTTTAGGATTTTTTTTTCTTCTATAATTTTAATGAGTTTTGTGATATTTCATCTAACTGTCAAATAGTTAAAATCTTTTGATATTAAAAAATCATAACATTCTTACAATAATTTTAGGATTTTTTTTTTCTTCTATAATTTTAATGAGTTTTGTGATATTTCATCTAACTGTCAAATAGTTAAAATCTTTTGATATTAAAAAATCATAACATTCTTACAATAATTTTAGGATTTTTTTTCCTTCTATAATTTTAATGAGTTTTGTGATATTTCATCTAACTGTCAAATAGTTAAAATCTTTTGATATTAAAAAATCATAACATTCTTACAATAATTTTAGGATTTTTTTTTCTTCTATAATTTTAATGAGTTTTGTGATATTTCATCTAACTTTCATGTGGTTTCACGACCCACTTTAAACACTTTATAAGAGTATCTCCAATGAGATGTACTTAATTGAAATAGTTTTTTTGCCACGTATGATTCAAAAATTTTATGTGATAAGAAAAAATGTAGACGATGTCTAGCCACCACCGTCTACTAGGGGTGTAATCGAGTCGAGCCGAACACTGTCGGGGCTCGAACTCGACTGCAAAACTCGAAACTCGAGCTCGACTGCAAAACTCGAAACTCGAGCTCGACTCGAGTTCAAACGAGCTCAATTTTCTCAAGTTCGAGCTCGACTCGTTTGAAAACTAGACAAGCTCGAGCTCGCCTCGACTCGATTTACATAATATTAATTAAAAAAAAACCTAAAAAATATAAACTAAAATACTTAATATTAATTTTTATTATATATTTAGGGTATATAATATATATATATATATATATATATATATATATATAAGTTGAGTATAATAAGGATAAAATGGTAAATCTAGTAAAGTTCGATTAGGCTTGCGAGCCTCTCGATCTCATCTCAATCTTTCATCTCGTGCTGTTGAGGTTGATGATGATGACGACGATAAATTGAGTTTTTGTGACACTGGGCTTGTTTGGCGATGACTTTATAAGATCTGCTTAATATTATATTCTGATTTCAACTGTTGTCCATTGATTCTACTTGCTTTTAGATGATTTTGGTTATTTTCTTATGTGCATTCTTGAATTGGTTGTGGTTAATTTGTATTTTACTTTTAAAAAACAAACAAATTTTCTAAATTTGAAAGATAACTTGGGCACAGGAAATGGAAAGAGAAACTGTGGGTATAATTAATGCTGCTCCATAAAATATCCTCCTTTACTCGTTTTCAATAGAGATATATTCAATAAGATTATTAACTTCACAAAGTAAAATATTAATACAACTGGAAAAAAATTAATATAATTATAAAATATGTAAAATATTAAAAAAAAAAATTTGTTGGAACCTCTTCTAATGATTAAAATTCCTTTTATTACCAATTTCTTTTGCACCAGTCCCAAAAGCTTCCTTTTAATATTCTTCATTCAAACCAAACTTTATAAATACTGGGAATATACTTCTAATGAATGCAATTGGCTTATAAAATAAATAAAAAACATGCATACAAAAAATATGCACACATCGAAATTGAGCTTATAAATCATAAAAGAATTATTTTAACCCCGCCTTTACTCTCGATCAACAATGCAACATAATAAAATAAAATAAAATAAAATAAAACATCATACACAATCCACCTAAAATACTAACATATGGTAAAAACCTCAAATATATGGTTTTAAAAATCAAGCCACTTGTATATCAATTTATTATGTTGTATTGTTCACCATATTAGATCACTGCATTATATTTAAAACGGTTTAACAGCCTTTTAATCATCTTTTTCACTCTCTCGTCACCTTCGTTATTGTTATTAATGTTTCTATCTCCTCAAGAACCTATGCATTGCAAATGGGTCGGTTAAATCTTGGTTGAAAGTGAATTAATAATTATAGAAACCACATCCACGTTAGATAAACATTTTAACTCATTTTGTGAAGCAAATATATAATGACAAAATCAAATAGATAAATAAATCAATCTTTATTTAATTAGATACACTATGTAATGTATGTTCAATGAACATTATATCATACATAAATATTAAAATATTTTTTAACCATGATAATTTTTCTACCTATACCTACTGCTGTCATGTCATCCTTAATAACATTTTTAACACGTGAGAGAGTATTAATTTGATTTTTATTTATAGGCTTAATATTTTAAATTTCTAGATTAGGAAATTCTAATATAAGTTGTGTAATTTATTGTCTTACTCGTACAAAACACGGGGTGTATATTATTTTTTTTTTAATTTCACAATATTTTAAATTTCATCAAATGAGAAAAATATAATGACAAATAATTATGAATTACACATCACCTTTTTTACGACATCTAATAAATAAGAAATTATTGTTGAATGTAATAGTGTTTTTCTTATATGATTCAACAAAAAACTTTTCAAACATAATATTCTTTTGCAAAATAAGTAATATGTGATAGATATGCTCAAATATCAGATTGTTGGATATAGCAAAAGTGTTTTGTTAATCGAAATCCATCCATTGGTAATATTTTAATACAATAGTTTATTTATTCTATCAAAAGTGATTTTTTAATAACAATATAATCTGACAATTTATTTATTTTTCTCGAAAAATTATAGACTAATGTTTCAAATAATATTTTTCTTAAAAAAATAATGGTAATTTGTATTTTAGTTTTCTATCGCAAATATGCATTTTCTTTTACATACAAAATTTAAAACAAATCTAAAAACAATTCTTTAAGGCTTACAACAATTAGATCAAAAAAACAAAACTAATATTAAAAGCTATTGAGGCTTAAGAGGGAATTCACGATCAAGAAAAAAAAACATATGTTCAAATCGGAAAATAAATGAATGATCAGATTTCAAAATTAAAAGATAAATAAATAAATAAATTGGATAGCAAAACTTACAAGATAATAGTCATGAAATATTAAATAAACCAAAAATCACTATCAAAAGAATTTGTGTTGTTTTTAAATCACACACGTGATTTTAAGTAAATTCCCACATATCAATTAAAATTTCCATGAATCAATTAACATTAGTCAATATAGTCTACAAATAAAGAGTTAATTTTCTTTATTTAAAAAATACATTTTTTAATGAATGAATTATTAGTCATCCGATCAAATAAATCACAACTAAATTTTTTTTCATCATTTATATAATACATCATATTTACATAGTTATCTTATTATTTCATCGTAAAGTTGTTTAGAAAACAGTCATTCTAAAATCAGTGAAAGAACTTTGTCACTTAAAAAAAAAATAGTTCACGCCGAAAATCTGTTGTAATAAAATATTCTAATATTTATATGAATTTGAAAATATGTATAATAAGCAAACTAAAACTGATTATTTGAACTTCTGGAAAAAAATCTGCTATTTGTTTTGAACGTGTAATTTACAACAATCAATAATTGATTGAAAAAGAAAAATAAAAATAAAACACACACACAAAAAAAAGAAAAATATACTACAATTATTATATGGAAGGTGTATTAAATAACATAAAATGTATATCAATATATAATTATAGCAATAGAAGTATATGAATTATACATCACTATATACATAAATCACATAAACAATAAATACATATATAAATATATGGGATAATTCCCATCTAATATACTTAGGTTAACATAAATTCCCATGTAGTACACTTTAATTAGTTTCTTCCCATTTAAGTTAAATTATCCCATTAATAAATTACTACTAAAATATCTTGAATACCCTTTCTCTTCTTTCTAAGTTCCTATTTTCGTGTTCCACTCCACCTTCTCACTCAAATCCGCAAAATCTTATTTCACTCAATGTTCTCCTACGGCACCGCAGAAAGATTGTCACAATTCAAAGCGTAAGCCCTAACAAATTGCTTAAATTCCCACTATCAGCAAAACTGAAAGAAAAACTGCGAGCTCATGGCGAGCTAATATAATGAAAAGCGAGCTATTTGTGAGCTGAGAATGTACTGCGTGTATTCTTGGGTAATACTTTTCATATCATACATTAATGAAATACATGACTATTTATAGCAACACAGATGACTAGAGTTGCCCTAGATCCTACGGTCAGATTTGACACAATACATATAATAACGGCTAGTTATGAACTTGTGGCTAATATTGATACAGTACAATTGACAGCTGTAGCAGACTTGACTGTACTAAGTTAGGAATGTCGTCATCTGACGTGCTGTAGGCTCCATGTAGACTTCTGATGCTGAGACATGTCAGGTCGACACTCACTTGACTTGATCATATTATATCGCAATGTATGCGACCTGAATCTATTAGGTCGCCAGTCGTGCGACCTATAGTTATCAGGTCGCCATATCGTTCCGAAGTCACGTGACCTGTTCCCATCAGGTCACTGTGACTTATACTGTCGTTTAACACGGACCCACAATTCGAACAAGCTCTTGGATAAGATTCTTAATTTGTCTCTGAGCTTGGTGAAGAATTGCTCGCTTAAAGGTTTAGTCAGAATGTCAGCTATATGTTCTAAAGAAGGAACATGTTGTACTGCGAGCTGTTGTGAAAGAATTTTGTCTCTAACAAAATGAAGATCAAGTTCGATGTGCTTGGTTTTTGCATGCAGGACGTAATTTGATGCCAGAGCAATCGTGCTTAGATTATCTACCCATACGGTAGGCGTGCGAGCTGATCCAATTTTTAATTCCTTGAGCAGATAGCCTATCCAGGTCATTTCTGCCGCAGTGCTCGCTAAACTCCCGTATTCTGCCTCTGTGCTCGACCTCGACACAAAACCCTGTTTCTTAGAACTCCATGACACAAGATTATTGCCAAGATAAACACATGAGCCACTAAACGACTTCATATCATCAAGGTCAGCAGCCCAATCAGAGTCAGAAAAACCAGTCAGATGAAAATTTGGAGGTTTTGTTATTCTCAACCCATGTCAATAGTGCCTGCCAAATATCTCAAAATTCGCTTCAGTGCTCGCCAGCTCGTATTTAAAAGATTATCCATGAATTGGCTAACTTTGTTAACACTGAAGGATATTTCAGGTCGCATAATAGTGACATATTGCAGACCTCCGACTAGGCTTCTGTAGAGAGTAGGGTTTATGCCCGCGATGCTCCCTTTGAATCTGGATAGGTTATTTGAAGTAATCATTGGAGTTGGAACCGGCTTACATGATAGCATATTAGCTCTCTTGAGAAGATCTCTTATGTATTCCCCTTGACTTAAATGCATTTCATCAGCGGATGAGGTAAAATGGATTTCCAAAAACTGTTTAACATTACCCAGTTCCTTTAGCGATAGAACCTTCTTTAAGTTGGCAACTACCAAAGCGACCTCGTTCTCATCGCTCCTTGTGATCACTATGTCATCTACATGTCGATCAAGTATTGGGGTCGATCCCAATTCTAAGGCTTGTCTCCCGAGTCTCAACAAACTCCGATTAATGGCTCTAAACGAACTTAGACTCTAGACCCATAATTTCTAAACTAGTTGCATCAACTGAAAATGAAAATAATTAAAACTTGAAGATCTGTGAAGCTTGAACACAATATCATCATTTTAAAGTTTGAAATAAACTAAGAAAGAAAAAGTGCTTTGAAAGTAACAAGCATAAGACAACAACAAACTATGAATCTAGACATGATTTCTAATGAAAATTAAAAAAATTTCTAATTTGTCAAAAAGCTTGAAGAACTCATAAGATCTTCAATGGTGTTTTGCCAAAAATAGTGAATGATGAATGATTAAAATGAATTTTTCTTGATTTTAGTTAGTTTTTTAGTTAGTTTTTCTTGTTGTTTTCAGTGAAAGTTGGATAGATTAAGCTTATTTTTGTATTTTCTTATCTCCAACTTATTTTATCATATTTTAATTATAATTAATTAATTTTATATTTATTTTAGGTATTTTGAAGATTTTTGGTTTGTACATAATCAAGGATGGGTCTACGAGTGGAGTTCAGCGAGAACGGGCCTCGATTTGAAGTATTTAAGCTGGGTATGCTGATTGACACTGGGTTACCCAGTGTTGACTATCTGTTGACTGCCTGTCAGAGAAGTTAACCATAGCACCTAGCGGTAACCGTAACCGCTAGAGCTACCGTTAAGTGCCCATAATCATATTTTTGGGGGGTTTCTTGTGCTCCAAGTTTTTGTAATCCTATATATACCTTACCATACTTCTTCAAGCCAGAGTTTGACATTTTTTAGGGGATATCTAGGGTTTTCCAAGCCCTAGGATTGCTTCAATTCTCTTGATACTTCTTCATATTTCTTAGTTTTGAATTTCTAGTTTTTAGATTAAGTAAATTAGCTATTAGGTAATTTAGATTCAAGTTTATACAATCAAGACGCTGTTATTCCGTTTAATAAGTAAGTTTTCAATTTTCTTTTGTTTAATTTATTTTAATTAATTATTATGCTTTTAATTTCTTGCTTGAATTAGAATAATCAAAACTCCAACAAACAAACCCCCCATGTATGATGAAATGTATGGAACTTGATTGGATTGATGATTGTGTTGGGTTTATGATGATGATATTGATGAGATTTGTTGGCTAGATCTAATGGGTCTAGAGCCTAAATTCGTTGTGAACCATCTATTGGGATTTCCCAAGAGATCGTGGAGATGAATCGAAGCTCTAGAACCCTTGATTCTTAAAACCTTTCAAACCCTTGATTTTTATTATTCTTCGTTTAAATCAATTTATTATTTTTATGTGTTTAGATTAGATTTTTATTTTTATTTCTTATTCGTGAACGACAAATACAAGAAACACTTCTGAATCTAGTTTTCCTTTAGAGACGACTTGAGTCAACTTCTCAACCTACACGCGATCCCGTTCTCTTGCGGGCGAGCTTTTAAAATTTTTTATAAGTAGGTACACAAAAGTTCGAATCAAAATTTTGGCGCCGTTGCCGGGGAAAAATAATGGTTGTGATATTTTTGTTTGTTCATCGTTTTCTTATTTGTGTTTCTATTTCGTTTCGTTTATCTTTAATATTTATTTGTGATTTTTTGTTTTATTTGTTTTATTTGTTTTTATTATTTTCCACCGGTACGTTTAATCTTGTGCATTGAGTGTTGTGTTTTCAAGGCACGTCTACAACCAAAACCCAAGATTTATCAAACCGTTTTTCAAAGAAAAATAATTGAATATTCAAAAAAAAAAAAAATCGAAAATTAAAAAAATATCTTACCCGTATGAGAAACCACTGTTCGATTGGCGTCGTGCCCTTCGGCCAGCCATTCTATTGAGCACAACAATGAAGAATTACTCTCCTGACGAATACGCCAAAAGAATCTTTCGATTTTCTATGGGCTACGGAACAAAGATGCGCTAAAATTCATTCAAAAGTTCGTGTACATCACCCAGGATTCTCCGCTTCTCGGGCTTACTAGGGACCAAGTGAGGATGAGACTCTTCCCTTTTCGACTAAGAGATCAAGCAAAGAATTGGTTACGGAGGCAAGATCCTGATTCCTTGCAAACATGGGATAAAATATACGATAAATTCATGTGTCAGTTCTACGTACCCAATGTAGTTTGTGATCGTTGTGGAGGCCGAGGACATTTGGAGAATGAATTCATAGTACCATTTGACGATGAGACACAATGGAATGATACCAATGACCAGAAGCTCAGGGATTTGGTCGAGGAAATGTTCCATAAAGAGTTCATACCCCTACTAGCCGAAATAGAGAGTTCTGAACCTTCAAACGCTCCATCCACACCACCATGTTATCAAACGGGATATGACTCGTATAATTTGTCCGACTCTAATTCTTTCTATTCGAGTTACGAATCTTATTCCCCTCCCATCTTAACTCCTTCCTACCCGATCTATGAAGACTACCAACTAAATGATCAAATAATGGTGGGGCATCAAGATCACGAAGCTGAGACCATATGTCAACAAGGAGAAATTGCACAATCAACTGTTCATAATTATTTCCTTTCTGAACTTGAAAAGAAAGTAGAGGATACAAGTTGTCAAGTCGAGGCTTATATAGCGAGAAGGGCAGACGAGAGAAATAAACTTCAAAGTCAATCGGAGCTGCCAATTTTTGATGTGCTGGAGCCCACCATAGATGTTGAGGATTTAAGCTTGAACGATCATTTGGGAGATATTTGTAAGGACGAGGTTATTGAGAAATTGGTTGAAATCGCTTCCTTTGTGCTAATCGATGAAGCTTTAGACGAGAATGTTGGGGTATTGCCGTTGGAGGTTAATGTGGATCTTACAAACTCAAGTTTTCTCGAGTTTTATGCGGATAATGCGGTGGAGCTAAATTTGGAAGAGAAGTGTACGGAGGATGAAATTGGGGATCTAGTGGAGATCGCCCCTCTTGCGCTTTTTGATGATGTCATGGTCAATAATGAGGAGGTGTTGCCATTGGAGAGCCCAAGCAACGTTGGAGATTCACGGCCACTCGAGCTCAATGAAAATGGAGGTGATGCAATGTCCAATGTGGAAAAGGTGGTGAATGAGTTTTTAGAGAAGGATGCGATGATCGAGCCTCTTATTGAGCCACCCGAAGCATTGATCGAAGTTAAGACTGAGATGGTGGTTGAGGTAATCGAGGAGAATTCCCCTTCCCTATGCCCGAATTTAGTATTTAATATTCTTGAGAACGTTGAGGGGGATGTCAGGGAAGAGAAGGAGTTCAGTTTGTTTGAGGGATTTGCCGTTTATTTAACGGATTTCCTAGTTTTTCCAAAGGTCGAGAATCACCCAATGCCGCAATTTATGTTTGATATGTTCGTGGTGATCAATTATTTGCTTTTTCGACCTCCGAAGCGAATTGGAGTTTTAATTCTACGAATTGCTTACCATGTTCGCCTTGGTAAATTAAAGGGCCTATTCCTACTATTAGAGACCACTAAGGTGTGGCACGATCGTCATTTATTTTTGGATTTGGGATAACATCGTCCGTAGAAGGCATCGAGCTTTCGACGTTAAACAAACGCTTCTTGGGAGGCAACCCAAGTGTTTGATTTCTTTCTTTCCTTAGCTTTTATTTTATTTTTTCTTTATTTTATTTTATTTTTTAGTTGTGTCTATGCTGTGGTACGTTTATGCGGTGTTGATGTGCAGAAAATTTTGAGAAGATTGCCAAAATTGGGAACCTATCGGTGACCCCTTTACCGCTAGCATTACCGTTAGTAGTCCAGGCGAGTAACGATGACATGTACCGCTAAAACGGGCCATTGGGGAGTAACAGGGAGCTAACGATAATCTAGCGGTAGCACTAACCGCTACCATTGCACAGACAGTTTAACGGTAACACCTAGCGGTACGCCTTACCGCTAATTGTACCGCTAGCGTAGCAGATTTGCAACACTGTGCAGAAAATCAAGCTGAAATTTTCGGTAGTTAATCACGACATTTCCAATCACGAGATTCAAGACGGAGGATGATTACACAACGCTATTGGAGCAACTCGATTATTTAATTTTCAGGGACGCTTTCTTACTCCTTTTTCCTCTTTTGAATTAATTTTATGGCAATCAGGAGATAGCCGAATTTTTAGAGGGGGGATGGTTGAGTATGATTTGTGATTGATAATTGTGTAATTTGAATTCGTGGTGTTGTAGTAGATAATATTCTTAACGTGATTGATTGCTATTTCTGCGCTGAATTATGTTTGTCTGGCTTGCCTGTCGAAGTTAACTAAGTTTGATTTGAGGTTTTTGTCTTTGAGCGTGTATAAGTGCATAAATCTTTCAAAATTATTATATCTATATATTGTAAAATGGTACTTGGACGCAATTGATTTCGCAAAACCTTAAAAGCAGCGTCAATTCAAAAACTTTTTCATGCAAAATCCAGTGAGTAGCCTGAGTGTTTATCATCATTGCATGTACTTGAGTGAGTTCTGTTTTGAGATTTCTTTGAAATCGCTGTGTGTAGTTAGCTTTGAATATGACGTTAAGGCACAGAAAAAACCTTTATTCCGGCCATATCCATATATATTAGCCACTATAAATTACGAATGAGCCCCTCATAGCCAAATAATCCATTTCCATTAGCCATGAGTGTTTTTGCGTCGACTCTTACGACCATTAAAAGCATGGGGTAGGAGTTAGTTATTTTTATTGGTTATTTTTGTGTTTTGGAATCATTATCAGGGATTTATGAAAAGTTTGTAATAAAGGATCACCATCCTTAGAAAAAAAAGAGCCCCATTAAATAAAAAGAAGAATAAAAGGGGGACAAAATTTTTTTTAAAGAAGGATGGTGAATCTAGGTGAATCGTGTAGAGTCATTGCCTACGTTGATAAAGGCTTGTGTTTTATTATTTATTTTCTATGAAGTCTAATGTTTGAAAGGAAAAGAGTTGTGCTGAAGAAGAAGCATATCATGAGATTCTAAGTTGATTAAGTGGTTTGTTCAAAAGTCGGCTTGCGGTTTGCGAGTCGAGAAATAGCCTAAATTTAAAGGCTACTTTATGAGTGTTTAGTGAGTTTTTCTTTTGAATAAGGTGAAGCGTATTGCTTCGTGATTAGAATAGTTTAGTGAGTTAGCCACACGACTTATATATTCCATACCCGTCCAAAGAGCCTTACATTACAACCCGAAAAAACCTTTTCTGATTCTTTGTTGATAACACACTTAATATGCGATTGAAAAGAGATTGATTTTCGGTTCTTATTTATTGTGCTTGTATTTTGATGATTTGAGTGTAAACACGTCCCATTAAAAAAATACTTGAGTGCTTTGAGGGTACACCTATATATATATTACCTTTTGAGAGGATGCATGAATTTAATTTTGGAGCGACAATGTAATAAAGGTGGAGTGTTTGAATTGCGTGACTTGTATCTATATTTTCAAAAATTATCTATGTAGCATCGCATGACTCTTTGCTTGAGCTTATTTTCTTTCTTGTTATACTTTGAATCTATCGTACGTTCGAGGACGAACAAACCAATAAAGCGTGGGGTAGTTGATTAACATGGTTTTGTCTTGATTTTAGTTAGTTTTTCTTATTATTTTCGGTGAAAGTTGGATATATTAAGCTTAGTTTCGTATTTTCCTATCACCAACTTATTTTATCGTATTTTAATTATAATTAATTAATTTTATGTTTATTTTAGGTATTTTGAAGATTTCTAGTTTGTACATAATCAAGGATGGGTCTACGAGTGGAGTTTTAGCAAAACGGGTCTCGATTTGAAGTATTTAAGCTGACACTGGGTATGCTGATTGACACTGGGTTACCCAGTGTTGACTATCTGTTGACTTCCTGTCAGAGAAGTTAACCATAGCACCTAGCGGTAACCGTAACCGCTAGAGCTACCGTTAAGTGCCCAGAATCCTATTTTTGGGAGGTTTCTTGTGCTCCAAGTATTTGTAATCTTATATATACCTTACCATACTTCTTCAAGCCAGAGTTTGACGTTTTTTAGGGGGTTTCTAGGGTTTTCCAAGCCCTAGGATTGCTTCAATTCTCTTGATACTTCTCCATATTTCTTAGTTTTAAATTTCTAGTTTTTAGATTAAGTATATTAGCTATTAGGTAATTTAGATTCAAGTTTTTTTACAATCAAGACGCTGTTATTCCATTTAATAAGTAAGTTTTTTATTTCCTTTCCTTAATTTAGTTTAATTAATTATTATGCTTTTAATTTCTTGCTTGAATTAGAATAATCAAAACTCCAACAAACAAACCCCCATGTATGATGAATTGTATGGAACTTGATTGGATTGATGATTGTGTTGGGTTTATGATGATGATATTGATGAGATTTGTTGGCTAGATCTAATGGGTGACGAGCCTAAATTCATTGCGGGCCATCTATTGGGATTTTCCAAGAGATCGTGGAGACGAATCGAAGCTCTAGAACCCTTGATTCTTAAAACCTTTCAAAACCCTTGATTTTTATTATTTCTCGTTTAAATCAAGTTATTGTTTTTATATGTTTAAATTAGATTTTTACTTTTATTTCTTATTCGTGAACGACAAATACAAGAAACACTCCCGAATCTAGTTTTCCTTGAGAGATGACTTGAGTCAACTTATCAACCTACACGCAATCTCGTTCTCTTGTGGGCGAGCTTTTAAAATTTGACAAATACTTATAAGTAGGTACACAAAAGTTCGAATCAATGAACATGAAGAACATGAGATGAATAACAAACTCAACAACATAATAAAAGCTTTAGACATTTTAGGAATCATTAATCTACAATATAATTAAAGAAAACAACAACAATTAACAACTACAAAGCAAGAAATCAAGAGGAATGAATTATCATTACCAAACCAAAAGATACAAGAACCAAATCTCTTGAAGAATATCCACACCAAATTACACTACAATTACATTGATGATTGAAAATAAACTAAAAATCTAAGTCTAAGAAAATGGAAAATGGGTTTTGAAGAGATGGGGACTTTGTCAAGGTCCCCAACTAGCCAAAATGAGGATTTCTTTGTGGATAATGGGTGGGAAGCATATATAGGACGATCAAGGGCAAAATGGTCTTTTTTTTCTTGCCAAAATCACACAACCTCAGCATTGCAGTCGATTGACTGACAATCAGCCAATCGACTGCTTAGCTGCAGCATTCCAGAACCCTCAGTCAGTCAGTCAATCAATTTTCGTTGTCGATAGGCGAAAAAACACATGGAATCAACCATCAGTGTCTTCATATTAAATTTAGCCTTCCTCTTGGCTTTCATTTGGAGCTTGATTTGTGTCGATTGAAATTTTATTCAGAGAGTTATTGGTTCCGCCCAAAAACCTGCCACAAGCGAGGCCATGGCCCACCGTCTCCACTTAAAGCTGCTTTTTACCATTCTCCGCCTCAGAATTTGGGATCATTGTAAACAGAAAAGTTTTAGAGATCTTTCTCATATTTCCAATGATATAAGGTGTAGGCAAATAGAACTAGTAGTTTTGGAGTTATACTTATATTACGATAACTGATATATCCACCGAGCGAATGCGTGAGGCGACAATGAATATGACCACATTTCTCGTCGTTTCCGGTCGATCCTCGCACCAAAGATATGTCGAGGCTTGGAAATGGATTCCTCGGGTTTGAATCATCTTCTGTCCTCGTTCCAGACCCAATTTGACCAAAGTTGACCTTCAAAACAAAAACTAATAAATAATTAAAAACCCAAAGAAAATATAAGAAAAACTACTAAAAACAAAGAAAATACTACAAAACCTAAAATGATGCAAAATATGTCAAGTGAACTCCAAACTACATATATACAAGCAAATCACGCACAAATGAGTTTCAAAATATCGTAAAAAACGTAAAAAAAAAAGTGCAAATCATATATATATATATATATATATATATATATATATATATATATATATATATATATATATATATATATATATATGCGATGGTCCAGCGCTTGACTAGCAACTAAAGAGTTCTACAATGTTGATTCCGGCTTACCATGATTGAATATAATGAGCTTGGCCTCACATTATTTTGGAAATTGACAAAATATTATATTTGATAGCCCTTAGTTGATTTGATGGGTCGATGCCCTTGATTTACTTGATGAGTCGATGCCTTTATTTATATGATTTATAACCATGAAATACGAGCGAGAGACTAATCAATGGTGCATTTTCAGGCTTTGTGTTACTATCACTACTGCAGAATCAGCATTCCACGGCGGTTATTTTAAGGAATTTACGATGGTTTTTGAACCGCCGTAGATAGTGGGGCTGTGAAAAGTAGGGACCATTTACAGCGGTTCTACAACCGCCGTTAAATCCAACTCATTAACGTTGATTATCTGGAACCGCCGTTGTTTAATATAAAATAAAAAATTATTGGTGAGACCAACGAGTCTAGCTCGTTTGGCTCACTAAGTCCAGGCGAGTTGCGACGAGCTCCGGCGTCCAAGGGAAACCTTGCGAACTCTAGGGGCAGCTGGCAATCTTCGGCGAGCTCCGACGTCCAGCTCACTGAGACCAGGCAAACTCCGACGTCTAACTGGTCGTCTTTCCCCTGTTGAACCTCGTCTTGCCCGGTTTGAAAAGGTCCGCGAACTCCAATGTCCAGGCGAACTCCGATGTGGTGGCCCTTAGTGTAGAGAAGTAGGAGGAGTTTTACAAAGGCAGTTGGCCATCTCCAGCATTGTCCAACGGCAGCTGGAGATCTCCGACGACGTCCAATGGCAGTTGGCGATCTCTGGCGACGTCCAATGGCAGCTGGCGAATGCAGATGAAGATCTCCGGGTGGTCCAAGATGAAGAGATGAAGATGCATGAAGAGGATGAATATGAAGGCATGAAGGTGTGTACATGGATCGATGACGTGGCAAATGCAGATCGTCGGATGAGACTCAAATCAATGTTTGAAACAACTTGCTTGAACAAGACGAGGATCGGTGACATGACAGACTACTATTCTACGGCAGTTCTTATGGAACCGATGTTAAATCCAACGAACTAATTAACCTGTCACGTGAACTAATTAACGTCGGTTCTTAAGGAACCACAGTGAATACTTTTTCATTCACGGCGGTTCCTTAAGAATCGACGTTAATTAGTTCAGATTTAAATTAATTAACGGAGGTTCTAAGACAACCAACGTAAAATGTATGGTTCTACGGCGGTTTTAAGAGAATCGCCGTTAAATTTTGGATTCTATGGCGATTTTCTGGTAAACCACCATAAAAACATATTTAACGACGGTTTTTGCTGGAACCGCTGTGTATGAGGCGCCGTAGAACTCACATTCTGTAGTAGTATATATCTATGATCTACAATATACTGATTGTAATTTTGAGCTATTTTGGTTTGGTAGATTGAGAAAACCCGGTTTGTTATTATCCTCGTTCATTCATATTGTAATTTTCTATAATTAGAAATTAAACATTTGTTTCATTTGATGGGGCGATGCCCTTGATATATTTGACGGGTCGATGGCCTTGGTTGATTTGATGAATGGCTGCATTGTTTTGAAAATAGTAATTCTCCTATGAAAAATATTTGACGAGTTGATGCCCTTAGTTGATTTGACGAATGACTGCATTATTTTTCAAATATTAGTTCTTCTGTGAGAAAAACATTAGCCTAGTTCATGATTTGATTAAAATGAAAATGACTACTTTTATAGTTCGTGAAATATGAATTACAAGAGTGGGGGGACTAGCTGTTATTGCACAAACTTGTCTTATTAAATCAAGATCAAGAGAATTTGAGTCACAATATTAGATTTGGTCTCAAAATACAAATTTGGGCTCTTGCTTGGCTATATTTGACATAATACACAAATACTTATCCAAAATAATAGATGATATCTTTATCCATCTCCATCGTATAAATAACCTAAGGGTGTCAATGTATGATATACTATTTATTTACTTTTAACACTCTATAGTTTTGACGTTTTCTCTAAAAGGAAGTCTGACTTGAGTATCAGAGAGGGCACAACATAAATACATCGGTTCCCCTATCTAACCTTCGTCTTTTTTCAGGTTATGGAGTAAGAGTGACGACGGCTTTGTGCCCATTTATTGGGCACACTCAATTGATCTTCAAAAACAAAAAATAACGATTTATTTTTAAACAGTGACAATTTTCTCTTTAAGGTTACTACCTTAACTTCAAATAAGAGTTAGATCAAGTCCCTCTTACATTACGGTTTATACTCGATATTTAGTCAAGATCAACTACAAATGATTGTTTCAGAAATTCCCAATCGAAAGAGTTTAAAAGTATTGGGCCGCAATAATAATATTACCAGAAATAAATAGGTGGATTTATTACAGCAAATATTTCATAATATATAATACTTATTTGTATTTATATAATTTTCGTCGGATATATCTTTATCATATCATCTCATTAAATAAATATCTTTTATATTTAATATTTAGTTTTTGTTATTACATATTTAGTACATCACAAATCGGTATGTGCGCCTTATTAATGGGTACATCACTTGACAACTAAATGAACATCAAATGTAAGTAAATTTAATAATGACATACACGCACAGACACATTAATATATAGATATATTAGTCAAAACTACTAGATACATTACATTATATATAAATTTACATTTTATATAAATACCACCCCCAATCCCACAAAATTTGACAAGTTTCACTTTCACGGGGATTAAGAAAAAAATTGTTTGATTGAAACATTATATTTTACCTATATTTTTTGATTATACCGTTTACTTTAATATTAATGACTAATTAATTGTTGCTAAAAAAGTGCGTTAAATAGGGTCTCATAAATAAATATATGAAATAAGTATGAAAACTTTGTTGTAACTTGAAACAAAAAAAAGAAAGAAAAATATACTATAATTATAATATGGAAGGTGTATTAAATAACATAAAATGTATATTAATATATAATTATGCAATAGAAGTATATGAATAATACATCACTATATACATAAATCACATAAACAATAAATACATATATAAATATATAAATATATGGGATAATTTCCATCTAATATACTTAGGTTAACATAAACACTTTAATTAGTTTCTTCCAATTTAAGTTAAATTATCCCATTAATAAATTACTACAAGAATATCTTGAATACCCTTTATCTTCTTTCTAAGTTCCTATTTATTTTTCACGTTCCACTCAATCTTCTCACTCAAATCTTCAAATCCTATTTCACTTAATGTTTTCCTACGGCACCGCAGAAAGCTTGTCACAACTCAAAGCGTAAGCCCTAACAAATTGCTTAAATTCCCACCATTAGCAAAACTTAGTAATTTGTGGCAACGATATTTTCTTATTTTATGTTGAGTATTAGAGTGCAAGCTTGGCACCACAAATCTTGCTAATGGCTGCTTCCCATTAAGGAGAAAACAAAAGAGACAAATTATATTTGATTTGGGTGCTTGCTGACGTGGGTTTCTCTAGTGTTTGTGGTGGCGGCTAGAGGATGGCAATGATGGTGACATGTGGTTAAATTGAGGAAGGTTACCCTTTTCTTTTTATTTTGTTTTATGGAGTTGAGTTAACGATTGTCAATTCCTTTTAGACTAATTGTAGTTCCAGCCTAAACTGGGTATTTGAGGCTACTTTATTGTTAAATAGATCAATTCTCAATTTTATATCCATTCTTGAAATTGATTAGAGATTTTAGTATGAAATTAAGAGGTAGCGTGAAATTTAAATATTTTAATGTGAAATTGAACATACACAAACAAGTCTGAAACTTGATGAAGTAGTATGGAATTCACGCCTAATATGAAATTCTGCTAGAATCGCACTAGTTT